>WAAG01007232.1:0-10211 GCA_013390105.1 Tichodroma muraria | reverse complement strand
GGATGTGGAGAAAATATTCCCTGAAATCCCAGCTGGTAGCTAAGGGGATCAGGCACTGGAATTTCTCAGATTCTTCTGCAGTCTTACCAATACAGTGAATTCCAGTAGGACAAAGGCTTCATTATTAAGGTACAATTATTTTACTGAGGGTGACCATTACATAAATGAAAACTGTGATCTGCCCTTCTAAAAGGTGTTTGCTGAAGAGCAATTGATTGTAGAGGATGAATCCTGAACTGAACACCCCAATCCCTGCAGGAGTATGCTGGTTTCATCTCCATGCTTTTCAGCCTGACATGTCCTGCCTTTAGGTTTTCAGGGGTGCCAAAAGTGCTGCTGTAGCTGAGAGTTCAGCTCTAAACATTGTATCAGCATCGCTGACACCTGTGTAGGTCTTGGCTATTGCACTGAGGGTTTGCTTCATTCTGGTGTTCTGCTGAACACAACAGAACCAGTGAATATGCTTCCAAGCCCAACGGATGTTTTAGCATGTGTGAAAAATGTACTATCAGAAATGAGTATAAATCACATCATCTCAGGTGCCAAGGTATCACATCACAATAAAAGTCCTCCACAGTGGATTGTGCTGTTCTTATAGTACCACAGGAGCTCCAGACCTGGCTGTTTAAATGCTGTCACTGTTGTAAAGGGATGTGTGGAAAATATTTGATGTACATTGACATAATCTGATCACAGAACTTTTCCTGTAAGACTTGGCCTATCCAAGTTAATGAAATACCAGGTCAGGGCTGAGGCTCCTTACTGCTCATACTTAAAGAACTCTTACCACTAACAAACAAATTGAGAAAAAATTAATGATGAAGTGTTGCATTTTAGACAGTAAGTGTTCCTTCTTTCATGTTTACATCATCTGGCTCTTCAAATTCAGCTGATTTTAAAATATCCCTCTCCCTAATCTCAGGTGATGGATAAGGGAGCTGTTGGGCTTCCATGGGAAGGTTCTAATTGCCATGACATAAACACATACAATATAATATTTGAAATAATTAAATTTATCAGATGAAGTTTAGGACTAAGAGAAAAACAGCACTCACTTGCATCTGCTGTTTCTGGTGTAGACATCTCTGATGAATTTAGCCAGAACTAATACATTATTTTTGAGGCTTTTGAGCCTTGTTTCTAATGTTGGCTCCCTAATATTCTAGCTCAGCCTGTCCTGGGATGCCCGTAGCCACTCTTACTATTCTTTTAGTTTCCCAATATGTGTTAAATCNCTCTTACTATTCTTTTAGTTTCCCAATATGTGTTAAATCAGTGAGGTAGATGAACAGCTGTGGCACAAAAGAATAAAAGGAAATCTTTTGCTGTAGTACTAAATGTTTCATGTGTGTAGACCATGAATCAAATTATTGCAAATTACTGTCTACAATGTTCCTATATGTAATACACTTAAAAAAATAAAATATTTCTTTTATATTCCTTAAATGTGTAATAAAAACTTGATCTTTATCACTGATAGCAGTATGTCAGAATAGCAGCAAATTTAGGACTATTTATCTCAATTTATTATTATTAAAAGTGTAAAAGAAATATATTGCTATGGAGGAATGTCTTTTACTAGCCAATTTAGTGCTCATCCCTCTGTCTGAGATTGCTTGTGGACCAATATACCTAGTTTTATTGCTATTTATTTGGACAAATGTCAGTCATATATTTCTCTTGACCTTTTAGTCTATTTTAAGTAAAAAGGAAATAGATATTTATTGTTTGCCAGCCCTTTTTTCTGTCTCATTTCACTGCATATGTTCTGCAATCCAGTTTTCTAGGCTAGCTGACTGCATTCATTTCATTCACCATTCTGCCATCTGTGAAGTAATTAACTTTTGACTTACAGAAAAAAAATCATGAAGAATGACAATCATTTTACTTGTTTCCCAGTACCCTTGGAAGATCAGCAGTGATATTGTTTCTATTTAAGCCAGGGGTATGCATGAACATCCAAAATCTGGAAATTGCTCAGAGTTTCTTTTACAGTGGCCAATGTAATTTTACTGCAGCTAAAATTTTACTGTCTATGAAGGGTGCTACTGTGAACTGTATTTCTGCATCTGGGTTGGCTGTGGCCCTGAAATTTAATATGAGGACAGGACTAAACAGTTTGATACAGATTGACATCCTCCTCTACCAAACCACAGCACCCCTAGAACCAAGATTTACAAAAGCATTTAGAGATTTATAATGTTTTGTGTGGTCTGAGGTAGGAGAGAAAGGTTTGTTTTTTTTTCTGATTTACAAAGAGATTTTTATCACTATAAATGGTGAAAGAAAATTCTGCTGACCATCCTTATGTGATATTAGTTTTCCTCTTAAAAGGAAGACACTTTACAGGACTGTTACAGTGCTGATCACAGTAGAAGACCACAAGTCATGTTCTGGTGTGTGGAGGAGCACAGAACTGGCAAAAATTCTGTTTACCTATTCTGAGTATAGCAAATCACAGTCTGATGAACTAGCCTGAAGCATTCCCACTCACACTATAGAGCAATCATGTGTAGTTATTTGTCCAGGTTGGTGCAATGATTTCCTTTCTTTCCTTCTGTTTTAATCCAGTTGAGTTGGCACAGGGTGAATTAAAAGATATGGCAGAAGTGCATGTTGCCTTTACCAGTTTTTCCACTTCTTGCCCCAAGTGTTGCCCCTTCCAAAGAAGGGCTGGCTGGACCACACATGAGGTTTGCAAACCAAAAGATGAAAAGAATTATAGTGTCTGAGGAAGCATTTTCTGCAGTTGTTTGGGGACTACTTCAGGTGTGGTTTAACCAACCTTTGGCGTGGTTATGTAATAGCTTCAGGCATCTTACTGTAATCCTCACTGTGAGTTGACAATATCATAATTACAGTCTTTCCTTTAGAGCTGCTAATGTTTCAGGAAACATTCCCTGGGATGCCAATTTCATGACCTTTTCTCTGCAGTACTTTCTGTTTCAGCAGCAAGCCTGTCAAATATCTCTTTCTCATATGACTGCCAGGGATACTTCACCTGTCCAGTGGGTGAGCTGAAGACTATATGAAGAATGACTGAGGAAACTCAGTTTCAGGCCAAGGGTGAGAGCAATTCTAGGTGAATTAGGGTTACAGCATAACAGACTATCCATAGGATACAACAGCTCTCCTGTTGAACCAAAGGCCGTCTGAGCAGCTAAAAACATTGAGAGGGAAGAATAAAGACTGGGATGGATGGTCAGAGAACAGACATAGTAATCCACAGTCAGGCTCCATCAGGTGGGATTTAAAACTGCTGTGTCTGTAACATGGCTGGGAACAGTGGCAGAGCCACTGCTACTTTCCACTCTGCACACTATAGAAAGGAAAAGATTCACCACAAGTAACCATCAGAAGCACAGAAGCTCATCTCTCCAGCCTTTGCAAATCATGTACGGAAACATTGTTAAATTGTTAAATGAAACAAATTACATATTCTTATTTTCTAACAGGTTCTCCATCCCAGATGCTCTGACAGTTGTCAAGCTATATTCAGCATTTTTTTCTGAGGAGATGGCAGGGATTTTAATAGAATATAAACAGTATAAAAATTTTTAGTTCAAATACATATTTTAAATGGCAGTGAACTATGTCTTTTCCAAAGTTATTTCCTCTCCACAGGGGCAGATTTAGGTCTTTTTAATGAAATTTAGAAATTCAGGTTCGCTTATGTTCATTGTCTCACAACATCTTGTAGTTTCAACTATTTATTCAAAATTATAAAAATATGGATGTAGATAATATTCTTGAAAAATATAGATGGGTGCTGTGGTACTGCTGGAATAGAAAATCTGGCACAGTATTAGTTGGCATAATCCTTTGTCTCAGTTTTCCTGTCCAGGTCATGAAATTTATTTATTAGTAGTCCTGCACAACCCAAACCCAAGTAAGTTTTCCAGGGATTTAGTTAATGTTGTCATTATGCTTTCAGAAGGCAATGAGCTCATTTATGTAACATCTGGCACAAGACAGTCCAATCCTCCCAATTTGTGCAAATCCTGCTGTAGTTTAAGTCCTTTGTAGTGTTTTAGTGTCTGGAACCATTTGGTACAATCAGCAAACTTTAGTAATGCACAGTCCAGTTCTCTCATCATATGAGTATGTTAAGTATTTGTTGTGGTTTCAGTCTGAAACCAGACATAAATATTAATTTGTGTTGTGGTTTTAGGTTGCCAATTTAAAATTCTTTAGTCAAGAGCAAAGTAGGCTTAAACTTGAAAAGAATAGACTTTATTAACTAACACTAAAAGGGAAAAAACCAAGAATCAGAATAAAACCTTTAAAACACTCTTCTTCCCTCCCCAAATTTTCTTTCATTCCCACTGACAACATACAGAAATCACATTCAGAATTTTCAGTCAGTTTTCCTAATTATAGAATAGACTTCCATCAATTCTTTTAGGGATTGGAACATCTCTTATTTGCTATGGAAAAAAACCAAAACAAACTTTCCACGAATAACAGCTGCCCGGAACCTCTGCATCGTGAAGCTCCTCCCATGTTCACAGCCCTTTCATAGCTGTGCTTCTGGGCCAAAATCGATGTATAGGGTTTATTTTTAAAGACAAACTGTTCAAAAACAAAGGTTCTCTTTATCTATCTTTAAGATTGTCTTCATCGAAGGGAACAAAGGTTCTCCTCTTCTCGGGGCAGAGTCTTCATCACTTCATTTCTCTGTTCAAACTTCTCAGCAATCACAGCCATTTCAACATTGGCTCACTCAACACTGCATTCCTTTGCTTAGGTCTACAATTTGAACTTTTCATCTCCCTATACTTCTCTATGGTTTAAAGGAAATGTCTTGTTACATTATAGTCCATCAAGAGATTACAAGAGATTTTTAATCTGGAAAATGAAATAACTCCTCATCTTCCTTCCATCTAGGACATCACTTTCTTCACTGACTTTAATGTCTTCATGTGGTCTCTTTACATGTCCTCACTCTTGGCTTTTCTCTCACTCAAGAGAGGACAGAGGTTTTCTGGTCTCATCTGTGTATTGAAAGAGTTAACAAAGGCAGCAGCCACACCAAAGCAGTCAGANGCTCGATGGACTCCTCTCTCCACCCCTCGGTCTCATCAGGGTGAAACCGGCCCCGGAGCAAACTCCATCCAGATGGCCTGACCTTGCCAGGGCCACTCCGGCCCGGTCTCAGTGCCATGATGTCTCGTGGCTCCAGGACAGCTCTGGGAAGCTCCATCAGCGCCCACACTGGTGGGGAGGGCAGCTGGGATTCCATCAGGCAGATCCCAGCGACCGCGGCTCGGCCCAGCTGTGGCTCGGCCCCGCGGCCTCCCCTCCCTGCCAGGCCCGGCCCAGCCCAGCCAGGCCCCGAGGCCGCGGCGGAGCGGCCGGGCAGAGCCTGATACCTCTGCTCCAACCGGGAACCAGGAGAAGGAACCTTCCCGGGGTCTCACTTAAAATGTGTATTCACAAAGGCGTACTCATGCTTTCATTGGTTTAATCAAGTGTCAATATTACACCCTGGCCAATCAGGGCCAAACCACAACAGTGTTGCTTATAATAACTCTGTAGGCTAGAACCTTTTAACGTTTAACCCTGTTGCAGAGTGTGAAAATGGCATCTTTCTGCCGCTGTGTGCCCTAACCCAGTGTAAAGCTAGATGTGTTGCTACTTAATTGACTAATCTGCTCTGCCTTGGGCACCCAGGCTTTTTGGGTTGTAACTACTGGGGGTTGCTGCAGAGAAAAGTATCATAGGTACTAGCAAATGATGAAGGATAAAATGTGCCAAAGTTTGTGCTTTTTTTTTGATTGTGGTTTTGTTGGGTTTTTTGTTTACCTGATAGAGCAGATATTAAATTTAATCAACTGAAATTGTATCAGTGTTTTACCAACTTCTGAACTAGATTCTCAGACAGTTTCCCTGGCTCTCATTAAAGTTGCTTCTGTCTGTAGATTACAAGACTGTCTTTTTAGGAGCAGCTTTGCTATCTTTAGAAACAGTTGCTATTTTAAGAATAACTTGCATAAACAGTAGGTTTAATTGCACAGGATTATGCAAAGCATTTTCTGGATATATGGTACAGCTAGCTCGGTATGCAAAAATCCCCAGAAAAAGAAAGGAAATCTATTTTCTAGCTGTTAAATGTTAGAGATTGATTTACTCTTTCATATTTAATCACTTCTAATTGGCCATCATAGCATGGTTGAAATATATGCCCATTCAGTGTAAAATGCTATATATGCTGCTTGTTGAAGTAGTTGTTACCAGTCTTAAAGACCTGGATTAATATTCATATATTAATATCAATTTCAGACATTCTATCTGTTACTCAATAAGAATTTTTGAGTCTATTATTGAATACCAGAATATTGTGCCATACTTTCTGTACAGACTCAGTTCCACTTGTTATTGCCATCAAAAATACAAGGCTGCTTTGTTCTTAAATGTTGGTACAATGGCAGCTAAAATATCATCCTGCCTAAAGGTCCTTCTCAGATTATTGTGATAGATAAGGTATGACATTAAACACTCTGATGATCCTATAAATTAAAACATGTATAAAAGACTTCATTTATATGTTTATTTTTCTTTTCCAAGAGTTCACCTAAAGTTTTGTTCCTTGCCATTGCTGACAAGAACCTCATGCTAAATTTTCGGCAGACAAAAAAGCAAATGCACAAAACTCAGTCCAAACTTACAGACAATATGAGAGCATATGGTCCACAATAGAGCATGAATGAAGCATTTATCACTTAACAGAATCAAAGAGAGTTTCAGGGACAATTCACAGGAAATAAGTGGTTTAGCTCAGAAGAATCATACAGTTTACTCTGGGATGGGACAATATTACCTTGGGTAGTCCTGTAATCCTATGGCATACCCTTGCCATGAGAGTTGTGCCTTACTGTTTGCAGATTACACATTAGGCAGTTTGGCCCTTTGCACTGGCACATCTCTTACTAGCCAGGGTTTTGTATTTATTTCGTAGATTTAACCAATCCATCTTGAATTATATGGATTACCTATTTCAAGAAGGAACAAAAACAATAGTTTCTGCATTTCTACTAGTTTTGTTTTCTGAGATTGTGGCAAAGTTTGAGAGTTTATTCTTGACCTCTTAAAACCATTTTCTCTATAGAAATCACTCAGTATGAAACTCAAATTTTCTGCAGAGTTCAAATGTGTTGAATTTCAGAGTTAGAGTGTAAGACTCATTCTTTTGTTCAGGGAGCAGCAAGGACCCAGAGACCAGAGCTTGCTCTTGTGTCACCAGAGACTCAGTGGACAACTGTCCAGGGCTCTTCAATATGCTGTTCATTCTGCTGAGAGAGTGAAACCTGTCTCTTTGGAAGCTGCAGAATAAATATCCTCTTCAGTACACTCTTTCACATTATTCCTTTCAGTCCTTGAATGAAATGCCATCTGGTCCTGATGACTTACTGTAATTGCATCTCTAATTGCTCTGTAACTTCCTCAGAGAGTTCAGTCTCAGGGAAAGACATATTCAGATTTACCATTAAAATTGCCTTCAGTATAGCAATTCAGTTATCAGGTCTCCTCTTTCTACATCTCACTGTATCCAAATTGTGTAGAAAAGTAAAGGCTACCATAAGAATTTTTCTGGCCTACAGGAATCTGCTTTGGTTTAATAGAGATGCTTTTCTTGGAAAATGTGTTAAAAATCTGACAAGTAAAGAAATAAGATGAATTAGGAACCCCTTAGCACTCAAAATTCTGATATTTATCATCACTTCTGTTGATTATATATCTCTAGTCTCAGGATTGACATTATCATTGTCAATCACAATGATATTGCACCTTTACTATGAATGCTTCCCTGTATTTAGTCTCAATCCTTATGTTGTTCTGATGCTCTGTTCTGATGTTGCTCCATTACACTGACTTCTCTTAAGAAATTTCTTGAAGTACTGAAAATTATGAAAAATATATGTACATGCATTTTTCCATTGTTGTGCGTGCATCTTTCTGGCCCTGTAGTTGTGGTGTAATGCATCATGGCTCATAGGTACAGGCTGTTGAAACATCCCAGTTAGTGGCAGATGTTGCTGAAAGGTTGTCAATTCTTTGTGAAAGCAAAGCATCTATTCTTTTATAGATTTCAAGCCCGCACATCAGTTAAAGGATCAGACAAAGGAAATCCTTTTGTATCCAGGAATCACAGAAATCCTAACACAAGATCATCCTGCAAACAGGGAAGACACAGGACATCTTTTCCTAAGAAAAAGCAGCATGTTTAGCTCTTTTTCTTGCTTTCCACATTCTTCTGCTTCCATTTCTTCTCCAACATCTGAAATCGTTTGCAAATAGTTTTTGTAAACCTGTGGCCCTTACAGAAATTACATATCTTACTTCCATCTCAGAGATACAGAATAACTTTCTGTTGCAATCTGTATCACTTCCTTCAGCCTATCCAAGAGAAAATGGGAGAATATAACCAATATAGCTCAGTCAGTTTTCCTGTATGGATCTTCAGCTCAAGACCATGGCATCAGCCTTGTTGTGCTCATTAGGATCTCAGGGCTTTTTTCCGGATACTGAGTTCAGTTACATTCTTTCCTGGGACTGTCCTGGGATCCTGAGCAATTTCAGCAAGAGTTCTGGTCAACATCATCAGTATGATCAGCTGAAATCCTTGCATCACAGTGTTATTATAATTATTATCCTGTATGGCTTCACTTGAAAGATTTCACCTGAGGCTGCTTCAGAACTGGCTGCTAGTCCGAAGCAGCGTGTGGGCATTTATAGTGTCACTTCTCCAGTGCTGTCTCCACACAGGAGTGGTAAAAGCATACAGTCTCAGTGTCAATATTTCCCTCCCTTCAAGCCTATGGTCTTAACACATGCCTCAGCATAAGCAAACAGGAGGCATATGGACACTCAGTCGTCCACTCTTCCTGAAAATGTATCGAAACTCAGACAATCCACTTCACCTGCAATGATTTCGTCCTCCTAAAAGACAAGTGACCCTTTGCATCCTGGCAGATCTTACATTGGCTGTGTCCACTGTGCAAGGGAGCGCTTTTCACCCTGATAGGTTCAGCGTGAAATAACTTGCAGAGCACTGCAGTTACCAGATGTAAGCTACCACCCACCAGACTGTTTTAAACAGTCAGCAACCCCTAGGCTGCCAGGTAAGGTGAAAGACCAATCATCTCAGTACAAGAAGGAAAATGACTAATGAGTTGAAAACGCACCATTTTGTGCTATAAGGAGCCACATTCCTGACTCTTTATGAGATGCCCTTTGGCATTCTTATTAAAAAAATCCTACTACTAGATTCTAAACCTATTTGCTGTTAAAAATGGCAGTAATTCAAAATGGTTTGTCTCCGTGGATCCTATTATCCACTTTTCTTTTTCTTTTTTCTGTCACCTCACCATGCTTCCAGGGTGACTCAGTGGTAAATGGAATACAAGTTTAGAATGACTGAGATGAGACTCCTGAAGTCTTTGAATTACAGTGACAGTCAAAGAGTATGAGAGATATGAGAGTGTCCCTAAGGATAAGGGATGTGTAAAGACTGATACTCAGAAAACTGTGGTTATAGTAAATTCAGTGACCATGTGAATGTCATCTGCTTTAGTTGGTGGAAGGAGGCGTTATACAGAAATAGCCTGGATTATTTAATTTATTTTTGAAGTCCTCTCTCTCTTCTGGAGTTTTTGTGTCTGCAAATCTGAGTGTTATCATGTCTCCCCTTCGAGCTCTACCACTACTACAAAGACATTTATACAGTTGACATTACTATAAGTAGTATAAGGTACTAGCTATTGTATCAGCTAGAATTAGACTGTAAACTAAAACCCAAACTAGATTAATATATTCCTGTCATTTGTGAGGCACTTATTCTGGATTTAAGTTTAGGAGTCTTAGCAAAATTTTTCTCAAATCTAGAAGCATGTTGAACTTTATGGCAAATTAAAACATATTAATAGAGCAAATTTGGTTTTCCAGCACGGTGACTGTCCGCTATTTGTTTTCCTTCTTGTAAAATATTAATCATTTGTGCAGGAAGTTCAAACAGTACTCAAGTGGCAGGCAATAAATCAGAAAAGACTATTTCTTTGTTGTTTTGATAAGTGGCTTGCTATTTATTTTCAGGTTATTTTTGGTATGAGGGAAAGTGCTAGCATTTATCTGGATTTGTTCAGCAAATGTTGGAATGGAATATTTTACATTAAACTGCTCAATGCTATGGCAGTTTAAAACCTGTAAAATTT
>WAAG01007223.1:13707-24428 GCA_013390105.1 Tichodroma muraria | reverse complement strand
CCTCTGGGAATCCAGTGGAAAGGTTGACCGCAGTGTTCCAAATCTCAGATTATATCCAGGTAGAAATGCTTGGCTCCTCCCCCTGGGTGGAGCATCTCCCAACGGGATGATGTAATTATCAGTCCTGCAGTTACACTCCATGGCCCATTAACAGAAGAGATCTCCCTGGATGGAGGATGGGTCGTGGAAGAGATAAAGAGAAACTGCCCCACCTGGCTTTAACAGCTGGCCCATGGAGAGAGGATTACCTCCCCCCCCTCTTCCGGAATTAGGAGGGATGGGTCATGGAAGAGATAAAGAACAGTGCTTCACCTGGTTTCAACAGATGGTGATAGAATACATACTTCTGGTTACACCTTGCATTGCAACCTAAGACAGTGTTCTGGGTAACTTTTGGCCTAAGCAAATGCAAGCTAAAGGGTGTTGACTGCTGATGAAGGTCCTACAAGAAGGACATGAGAAAGAGATAGATTAGAAGAGAAACCCATAATTTTATTCACCTAGATTTTTCAAATCCTCTTGTCTTGATGAGAGCCTAGAGTGCTTGTCATTCCAGTGAGTACCCTCACAGGAATGAGTAATCTGTCTGGGAATCTGATAACTCACTGGGCTGGGGAAGAAAGGAATGATGGCTTCCCGGTTGCATAGTCCATGATGGCAATTATTCTGTCTTCTTAATGTATCTATCGAAGTGTCTTCTTTGGGTTTTGCCCTGATAGGGACTGCCATTGGCTGTCTGGGATGCAGCACAGCTGGGACCAAAATGGTTCCACTCTGTGGATTTAACTGATGCCACAACTGAATAATTTGTTCTTTGGCATCTCTTTCAGTGGGTGTTGCTCTCTTTTTTTTTTTTCCCAGTAAATTCGGGAAGTTGAGAATGTAGGATGTTTTTTTTGCTTATTTTGGGGTTTTTCGCATGGATTTTTTTCTTCTTTTGGGTGTTATTTTTCTTGGTTATTACTACTATTGATTAATAGAAGTAAATTAACTTGTATTGAAAGCAGCTGTGGTGGTTTGACCTTGACTGAACACCAGGTGTACACCAAAGCCACACTGCCACTCCCTTCCTCAACTGGCCAAGGAAGAGAAAATACAACACAAAGCTCATGGGCCCAGATAAGGGGCCAGAGAGAGATCCCTCACCTCTTACAGCCACAGCCAAAACAGACTCAGGGAAATTATTTATTACCAATCAGAGTCAAAGCAGGATAATGGGAAGTAAAACAAAAAGGGGACACCTCGTCCCCCTCCTTCTGCACTGACCTCGGTATCTGCAGAGCTGTTCATTTCACATATTCTCACCCTGCTCTTCTCTGGCTGCAATTATTTCTGGGCAATAGTTTTTTCCTCCTTAGATATGTTATCCCAGAGGCTTTACTAACATCACTGTTGGCTTGGCATTGGCCAGCAGGTCTGTCTCAGAGCTGGCTGGTGTTGGCTCTGCTAGACATGGGGGAAACTTTTGGCAGCTTCTTAGAGAAGCCACCCCAGTAGACCCCCTGCTACCAGAACATTGCCATTCAAACCAAATACAATAATTCATAAGTGCCTGCTGGCATTGATCTCCCTCTGCATGATATTAAATTTAATAACTCTTAGTAAATTTACTGGAACAGAAGCTATAGCTTTGTTTTTTTTGTATAGCTTTGTCAGTGTACTTAAGTGGACATACTGATATAGTCCCATTAATCCTTTTATTCCCCAGGGTCAGGAATAGCTTTCTACCCCTTCCCTGAGTGAAATAAGGTGGCACTGCATCTGTTCAGGCAGTTTGTCCATGTCAGTTGGTGTGAGAATGTTCCTTCCCCTTTGCCAGCAAAATCCAGCATAGGCACTAGAGCTAGCTCTGGCTCTGACAGAGTAAACAAAGCAAAAATATGTGTTCCCAAACTGGCTGGGGTACACAGTAGAGGCTCACACCTGTGGTACTCTCTACAGAATGACATGAAAGACATTTGGAGCAAGAAGGGAGCTGGAATTTTCATACCTTAAGCAGCACTAAATGTCTAGAAATGTTCCATGTTGACATACATGAGGGCAGAGAGCCATTTTGAGCATGTCACTATTAATTCTGATTTATCTATTTTGACAGAATAGATTATTTTTCCACTTTTCCCCTGCAAGTGAAGAGTACAGGCCTCCTAAAAATCATGCAACTACTGACTCTAGTTGCTTGTTTTAAAAAAAATAACTTCTGTTAATAGAAAAACTTCATTTCAGCACTCATTTCTTTGCATTTGTGAATTGCTCCTGTCACCATTTTGATATGTCAGAATAAATCTATCATTAGTACAGCAGTCCATTGAAATTCCTCTCTTTCTTTGTCAGGTTGGTAATCCCGGAGACCCCGGTTCCCGTGGGCCTGAGGGGAGTCGGGGACTGCCTGGCATGGAAGGGCCACGAGGCTCACCTGGACCACGAGGCTTGCCTGGAGAGCAGGGTGCCCCAGGCCTGCCTGGCAGTGAAGGTCCAGCTGTAAGTACTGTTTTTGTGCAATTGGTGTCAACTTGAACCTTGAACCAATTGGTGCAATTTGAACCTTTCTCTCTCTCTCACACCACTCCTTGTTTTGCATGTACACATGCCAAACTAAAGTGCCACAGCAGTCTGAAGTACAGTGTGCCTCTCATCAGACACAAGTGTACACCAGAGCAATCTTGGGTTGTACACAGCTGTGTCCTTGGGGCCCCAGCTTTCAGTTCAGCTCTGTTTTCTTAGGCCCACCCCATCTCTGTAGTGTGCATAAAACCAAACCGTGTTTGATACAAAGGAACATCACTCACAGACTTTAACTTGCTTGTTAAATTGACATCAACTGGAATAGTTGCACTTTCAGGAGCTGGAACACCTTTTAGTGACTCATGGGTTGTTTGGGGCTGGGATACAGTTAAATTTCTTCATAGTGGCTTGTATGGGGTTATGTTTTGGATTTGTGCTGAAAATAATCTTTATAGCATGCTGATGGAAGCAGGAAAAAGGGTAATGGTTTCAAAGTGAAAGAGCATAATTTTAGATTAGATATTAGGAGGAAATTCTTCACTGTAAGAATGTAATGTGTAAGTACATAAGAATGTACTGATACATCACCCAGAGAAGTTGTGGATGTTCCACCCCTGGAAGCGTTCAAGGCCAGGTTAAAAAGGGTCCTGAGGAGGGGGACTGGAACTAGATGGTTTCAAAGGTCCTTTTCAACCCAAGCCATTCTGTGATGTTTCAGTTACTCATGAACACTGCATAGAATCAAAGCTTCTCCTTCTTCTTACACTGCACCATCAGTGAGTAGGTTGGAGGTGCACAAAAAATTGGGAGGGGGCACAGCTGGGAGAGCTGACCATAACTGACCAAAGGAATATCCCATACCATATGGCATCGTGCTCAGCCATGTAACCAAAGAAAACTTGTGGGAGTGGTGAGCAGCTACTTTAATTTTTATCACTTGCATTATCATTGCCTTTTTTGTATTTTATTTTCTTCTTCTTCTTCTTCCTCTTCCCTTTTTCCTACCTCTTCCTCTACTTCTTACTTTCCATTTGTTAAACTTCTTTTTCTTCCCCTGCTCCATGGGTGTGGGCTGTGAGTGTGAGCAGCTGTGTGGTGTTTTGCCAGCTGTTAGGCTGCCAGGTTAAACTGTGACAACTGTTTATTGACAGCATTTTTTTTGCATCAGGCACACTCATAAACTGTAAGTGTGACATCAACTGTTTTATTAAAACTCTTTTTTTTTTAATCTTAGGGGAAAGAACCAAGTGATCAGCACATTAAGCAGGTTTGCATGAGAGTCATGCAAGGTAAATAGGCTAAAAAGTATTTGATGTTGCTTGTGCATTTAAACTGGGATCATCTACTTCTGTGGAAGCAACAAAGATTTTCTCCATGCTTGCCCAGAACAAATTGCATGGCCTCAGCAGGGGACCTGGTGGAAAATCTTTCACATGTGAATGTGGACACAGTATGAGGAAGTCCCTTATTTATATATATTTTGTAGCCTCATTGAACTGCCTGTTGATTCCACACTACTGCTGTGGTTAGCAGGCCATAGACCAGAGTAGTTGTGTAAAACACATACATTCTGTATTCAAATCACTTGCTGTGTTTACATACATAATAGTACAAGCTTCACTGAAAGTCTTTTAGCCTTTTGTATTCACTATTAGATTTCAGCAAACAAACTGTGCAAAATAGGTGAAAAGAAGAGGAATACAGAGAGAGGTTTCTGGAGATAACACACCTTAAATTTAAAGCAATACAGAGATACTCTAAATTAATCCTAATTTGCTGAGTTCTTGACACACACAGAAATCTGAAGCTTTTCTAGTATTGTTGGGTGCATGGAATTTACTGAATGGAGAAATTTATACTGTAAACATGAAGGAAACTTTTCACTACTTGCTATTGAAGATGTTTTTTGGGTTATTATGCCTCTGAAATTTTAAGAGCTTACAGAATGAAATTGCTGCTCATGTTTTAAAAATTTTCAGTAGTTGTCATTGTTCTTGATACTGCTCAACAGGGCATTTTTAAAAAAAACTTCTATAAATAGGATAAATATCTTATTCTACCACAAGATAATACCTTATGCACAATAAACTTTGTAAATAGCAATGTAAAAAAGGAAGGTGCTGTAATCTGCCAGTTCCTGTAACAGTGAACGTACATTCCTCTTCAGTGATAATGGGAATCTCTTCATTTGTGTTCATTTACTCCTTAACTCTGTCCTCCTGCTTGTTGCAGAACAATTAGCTCAGCTGGCAGCCAGCCTTAGGAGGCCGGAATTTGGTGCTCCAGGTCTTCCTGGCCGGCCAGGGCCACCAGGTGCTCCAGGACCTGCTGGTGAAAATGGTTTCCCAGGACAGCTTGGCCCCCGTGGCCTGCCTGGCCTTAAAGGTCCCCCTGGTGAGATTGGTCGTAAAGGTCCTAAAGGTAAGAAATTCTCCAACTGGCTTTTACTTGGTGACTGCTTCAGTTTTGGTTTTTGAGGGGTTGTTTGGAGGTTTTTTTGTTTATTTTGGTCTTGTTGTTGTTGTTGCCCCCTTCCTTGGTTTACAGGTTGTGGATGTATGCTGTACACATGTGAAGTCCAAAAAGGATCCCGAGTTGGGAACGTAAGCTGTTTGCTGTAACTGTTGTGTCAGTTACCACAGTGATTAAAGGGCTCACTGGTCTGGCTTTAGCAAGACTTGTTTAGAAATCTGCTTTTTAGCACATAAAACCCACAAAACCTCAAAAGTCCATGAGAGTGAGAATCAATATTAGGACTCTGACTCCACTGCTTCCTCCTAGTTCAGGACAGATGCCTATCATTTCTCACACTGTAGAAGTCATTTGATGATCAACACCACACGTGATTCCAGCATTGGTTCTCTTTCCTCCATTCATCCCAGCTCTTGACCTAACTTCTGCAAGATTCATGGTCCCAAGAGCTGCTTTAAGCAGTGAGATTACTTCACTAAAATCTAGTCGACTTTTCTAAGCACACACAATTTATCACATTACAAGGGACTGATAATAATCTACCTTTTTATTTGCTTATAATACTTGAGCCATTTAACATCATTTCACCAGGTGCCAGAGTCTATTGATTCTTTGGAAAGGACAAATACATAATAAAATTGATTTACATTTTGCACAAAATCTTTGATCTAAGTTAATCTCTTCTGTTTATGACTGAGAGGTTCTATTCTCTAGAGGATTACAGAGTAGAATTTTCTGCAAAGTCTTATGACTACCATGTATGTATTAGCTTCTATTCAGCAGTGGTTTTGATTTGTTTTCCAAAAACAAGGTCTTATCTAAAAATTGTCTTTCTGCACAAAGCTGGTCTGTTGCTGGAATAGGGTGTTTACTTTTGATTCAAGATTTATTTGAAAGTGAAATTTGGAAAACCTTTGAGAGAAGGAATAGAATACAAACAAAGCAACATGCATTAACAGCATCATTGCTGGAGCTTTGTTACTGTTTTAATTCAATGTAATGTAATCTGCAGAAGAAACAAAAACCAGAAATACAAAGGTGATGTATGGGATATGCAAAATTTGATTCAACACACAACAGGATACACTGTGTTAATATTAAAAGAAAAAAAATAAACAGAGCATTAACCCCCCTCCCCCCCCAGACAATCTCATAGTTCCTGGTACTTACCAGAGTTCCACAAAAGTCACAGGGTTCTACTGATTTTCACCATCCATTTGGAGAGCTGTCTGAGAGTGGGGTGAGGGGGAAAGTGTACTTGGACATGTGATAAAAGGGAACAGGAAGAAGATGCTTAGAGAAGAATGGTTTAAAAAAGGTCATAATAAATAGGAGATAGAAACACAGCAAAGTGTAACAATGAGGCACAGCAGAAGATACAAAGGTAGTGTGATTTTAACAGCAGCAACATTAGCAGAGTCAAAAAGACGTACCTCAAGGAAGGAGATTGAGTTACATTAATGAGCAATTGGGGGTAGTGAAGGACTATTTCTGTACAGAAACAGAAATAAAAAGTGGGAGACATTTGGGGTAAGCAGGAATAAACACTATTCTGCAGTGTTAGGTAGCTGGAAAAAGCAGAAGTACCTATGGGTAACCTGAACTGGGGCTTGTAGTAGCTGTATTTACAAAGACAGGCTGGATCTCCATGTTGACTAGTTAGTCAGATCAGATCAGATCAGCTAGGAGATCAGATTCCTCCTTTAGTACTCTGTGTGCATCTTTTATTAAAACCTGGGCTTTTATACTCACTCTTATGTTCCTTTGCACAGTTTCCTTCTTTTCTGCTGTGCCTTTTTTAGGCAAGCCCGAAAACCAGCAGTCTATTCTAACTTTCCTCACCACAGTACAAGAAAGAATAGAAGCATAAAAGAAAGCTTACTTAAATATTGCTAGGCATAAATTTGTGACTTTTNATTATACATAGTTTTATGGTATAGATAACAGTGAACAGAATTTGGATTTTATGACTCAAGCAACAAAAACCCCTTCCTCTTACTAAGATGATTCAGGTTTGGGGCAAGATATGGACATGAAGAAACTCTGTGTGTCCACAAAAGGAAAGTCTCCATGATATTAGTATATGAGAAAAAAATTATTTTGTGAAGGTAAAACAATGACTTATGTGAATATCAACAGAATAATGTCATCTGTGCAGCCGCTTTTTTTTCCTCCTCTGCACTGGCTGTCTCGAGGATCAACACTTGAGAATTTTTACTTCTTAGCTGGTCTCGTATGGTTTTGCAGAAGCCAGTAACTTCAGTCTGTATCCCAAATATCCTGAAATCCTGGGACTTCAGTCTATTCCTATTATAATATGTGATGTATTTCATGTGGTACCTACTCTCCAGCTCTAGGTGGCTGCTTTCCCCCCCAACCTGTCTGCTTCTGAGTGTGACTCAAATAGGTGAAAAAACCCAATCAAATCCCAAACATTTTACACAGATATGCGTCAGGACATCACTGAAAGATGCTAAGACTATATACAGCCAGCTGAATTCTTTGCTTATTGAGTGTTCACTTCTGAAAAGGAATTTACTGAAAACGATACTCCAGGCAGACCGTAGCTAATGTTTCATGAATTTGCTTTAGGTGAACCAGGAGAAAGAGGAGAAAGAGGATTTCCAGGCAGAGGACTGAAAGGTCATCCTGGACCAAGAGGTCTTCCAGGTAAATATAAGAGGGTGAGGATAAAGAAGATATATAGTAAAAATTTACTCAGAACTGATACTTCAAGCTGCCTTGAAAAGATAAAAGGAGTCCATTATCCAATGAACTCTGAAATTACAGTGCTTCATAATTTTTACTTCATAGGTGGTGATTGAGTCAGAAATCAGAATTAAAAACTAAAAATCAAAAAGCTACCTCCTCATTTATCCCAGTGTCGAAAGATTAGGAAAAATGTAAAGGAAGCATTAAAAAAAGGGGTCAATTACACACATGTGAATAAAAATCACCTCTTTTAATATATCTTTTGTATATATTATATACACGTATAATTATATATATTTAAAAAAAAAAAGGCCATAACCTCCAGATTATCTCACTTGCAGGCACAGCAGTCTAGAAAACCTCTAATCATAATTTAGGATATTATTTTATTTCTGTGGTAATTAATTACAGTCTTATATAACATGGCTCCAGGAGAGATTCCTGCTGATGGATGAAACACAGCTGGCCTCTAGTGGCCAGCGAATGAACATAAACGTGTTACTTCCATCAGTATTTCTACAGTACATTTCTGTGTTTACATAGCAAGACAAACTACTCGTATTTGTTCTCTTGTGAAAAAGGGAAAAAAAAAAAAAGTTTAGTATTTACCCATGACCCCATGGATGCCTGTGTAACTCAGAGGTGTTTTCTGTAGAAATCTATCACTGGAAGAGGCTTCCTGAAACCAGTTTTTCCTTTCTTCATTGAAGATTTAGAAGTAAAAACTACTTTAGAGCTCAGCAGTTCCAATCTTTACATCTATTTTCTCAACCATCTGAGTGAAAAAAAAAATAATAAAAATTGGTATTTCTTTTTCCAGAGAGCTAATGAAATTCTTTAGTAGCAAGTAGAATCTACCCTGCCCTAGATATTGGCAGCAGGGTTGGCTGAGTAGAGTCCCCTGCAGAGCTTTGCACTAGTACAACTAGTACAGCTAAAGCAGCAGACCCGCACTAGTACAGCTGAGAGCACTGAGACTGAAATTTCATTGCTGTAGCAATTGCAGATTGGGTGTCGGGTAGAGGAAAATTTTCCCTGTAAGTTGTCACCCCTCTTGGAAATACCCTGAGAGCAGTGAAAAACCATCTTCATACAGCTCTTAAGGACAGGATGCTAATTATGCTAAGCAAGTCGTATGCTGCCAGCGTTTAGACCTCCATCCACTTTTCCAGGTGAACCAGGCAAAGCCAGCTACGGCAGAGAAGGCCGTGACGGTGACCGAGGTCCCCCTGGGGTGGCCGGGCAGCCTGGGGTTCCCGGTCCCCCTGGCCCTCCCGGCCCTCCCGGGTACTGCGAGCCAGCGTCCTGCAGGATGCAGGCGGGACAGAGAGCAGGCAAGAACATGAAAGGGCCCTGAGGGTGCCACCGTGTGTCGGCATCAATTTACATCCTGCCCAGACGGCTGAGGACGAAGTAACGACCGAAGGAGAAATGCAGACACGGACAGACCTTTCAACCAAGGTTCCAGTAAGGTTTTTTTTAACACAGCGGTTGCACATTCTTTCAAAAAGGAGTACCTAGCAACACAAGCTGGAACAACAGTGCTTACAGAAATACACAGGTGATGCCTTCTCCTTTTGTGGGGGAGAAATAAAAGGTACTTTATTTTTATTTTTATTTTTTGATTTTGTTTAACAAAGAGTTTCTGTGATTTTTTTCCTCCTCCCCTACTTAATTCCTATGTATGATGTACAGTGAAATAACATCTTCAGCCATCAAATAAAAAAGGATAGTTTTATTTACTGCAGCTGTAGCTACTCTTTCATACTTATAAAATAAATTCTAGCACATACCCTTCATGCACGGTAACTTCATTGTACATGTATCTTGCACAGAACATGCTAAACCTCCTTCAGCTCTTTGGTTCAATCACAGAAACCCAGGTGGGAGCTTCTTATGAAAACCCACCACCCCTGGCACTGTTCATGCTGCCAGTATCTGTAAGGGTACAAGCACAGGGTTGCTATGAATAACCCATGTGGAGTAACCTCTTCATTTTTGACTCCAATTTGTGTTGCATTTGTAATTCCATATGAAGCCCATTGCAGCTTACCTTGTTATATGTGACATTAAAATAAAAGGCTAGTAGCCACTGTCAACAGAATTTTAAGTCCTAGAAATATGTATGTTTCCTATAAAAGATTACAGACCCCCAAATTAATAAATTTTTAAATGCATGGTTGCATTCAGTATTGACAGCCAGAAGGCAGCCATTAGATGGCCCAAGTTGCCTCTTTTAGATATCACTTTTTAGAGGAAAGTGTGCATTGCGGATATTCTGTTCCTTTCTGTATAAATTAAACTATTTGTGGTTTGACTTTACCTCTCTGAAGTTTATTCTCTCTCCAAGAAAACAATGAAACACTGTATGGTGTTTCCTTTCTTTTCATTATTAGCCATCCAAATTTTCCAATATGAGCTTTGGCACACTTGTGTTAAGCACTGATTTTTCTCCTAGCCCTTGATCAGGAACATCTCTGATCATCTTCCAAACACTTTGCTTGATGCCATGTGACAACAGAGAGAAATAACAAGATCCATGGAGCTCCGCATTTTGCATGTAACATGTAAGAAACACTAAAGGGAAAAGTACTGGTATAATGTATGCTCCAAAAAGAATTATTGAAAAAAAAATAGTAGTTAAACCTTCCTGAAACAAAACTTGATTTCCTACATTAATACTACAAGAAGACACCAAAATTGGCAGGTGCAAAGAATTTCATTTTTGAGGAACAAATCCAGAAGATTCCACACAAGGTGAGTGGCTTGGGAACACATAAAGGGATTTTCAGAAGTTTTTGAATTAGGTCAGTATTCACTGACTTGGGGCAGAGTCCTCAAAAATACTCCTTAGGTAATGGAACAAATAAAACACTAGTAAAAAAACCTGTAGTTTCACCAACAAACTTTTATTTTGACTATAAACTGTGTAAAACTGTTGAAAAGGAAAAAAAAAAATCTCACCTGATAGCAGAATGAAAATATTGTTTTCTGTATTTAATGCATAAACATATGAATCAAAAGAAGCAACACCC
>WAAG01007223.1:0-13665 GCA_013390105.1 Tichodroma muraria | reverse complement strand
AAAAAATGAAACAAAAAAAGCAACCCCCCCCCCCCCCCATTTAAATACAATTGTGAAGTGCTTTAGAAAATATAGTCTGAAAAATGCATAAAATTCCACAATGGAAAGAAACTCATGTAGGAACAAAAATATTCATATGCAAAACCCAAATAAGAATTATTATAATCAAACAAATTCAACAATGAGAGTCAATTCAATGCAGAATCTTTATAAGTGGACATCTTAAGATTGTGACAGATTTTCTGCCTTCAAGCTGATTCACAAGTTCTAACTTGAAGAACTGAAGAAAAAATCCTCAGGCCCATTGTAAGTCCTTATGGGATGCATAGGTTAATCTAATTCTCAATTCCAAATCTTACACAAGAATGGGAAAGAGGTACTTGACAAATGGTAGACTGTGCACCATAATATACCAGAGATGAGATTTTAAGTAACAGCACATTCAAGTAAAATAAAGATTTGGAAAATAAAGACAGTATCATGAATTCAAAGTAAAGATGTATTGACTATGATGATACAGTAAAAAAAAAGTTTTTAAAATAAATTTAGGAGACACAGTGCAATGAGACTGAGAGGTTTCACAAGCCACTGTCAGTGTGCCACCAATTTTAACCAGATGCTCCTGAAATCTCAGTGAAATCCCAAGTAAATCTTGTTCTCATCTCCTTCAGGTTCAGCATCATAAAGTTCTGTGAGATTTATTGGACAGAAGACTGGTGAAAATCTTTTTCCAATCACAATCTGTCACCACTTCTAATACTGGAGGTTTAATTGCAGTGTGATAAATACATATTTTAGCTCCTCAGTTACTTCAGTATAGGCAGGAACCCAGAGAAAATCATAATGATAACCAGTTTATAGACTTTTTTAGGTTGAACACGAACTTTAAGATCACTGAGTCTGACTGTTAACCTGGTACTGCCAACAAATTTGGTGGCTTTCTGATAGGGTTATAGTGGTGATGGAGCAAGGAAGAGGGAATGACATCATCTATCTGGACAAAGAATTTGACACTAATCCTGCAAAACATCCTTGTCTGTAAACTGGAGAGAAATGGATTTGACAGACAGACCTGGGTGGCCACACTGTAAGAGTTGGGGTCACTGGCTCAATGTCCAAGTGGAGACCAGTTCCTCAAGGGTCCATATTGGCACTGTTTAATGTCTTTGCTGGTGCCATGGACCATGGGATCGATCGCGTACACCCTCAGCAAGTTTGCCAACGACACCAAGCTGCGGTGCAGTCAACCTGCTGGAGGGAAGAGATGCTGTCCAGAGGGACATGGACAGGCTCGAGGAGTCCATGGGAACCTCATAAGTTTCAGCAAGGTCAGGGCCAAGGCCAAGATCCTACACATGGGTTGGGGCAATCCTTGGCATCCACCAATCTAGCCTGTCCAGAGATTCCCCAGTTTACAGGTCCTTCCTATCCTCCAGCAGATCAACACCCTCACCCAGCTTGGTGTTGTCTGCAATTGACTGTGGGTGCCCTCAATCCCCTCATCCAGGTCACTGATAAAGCCACTGAACGGGACCAACCCCAATTCTGAGCCTTGGGGAACCCCACTAGTGACCAGAGGCCAGGTGGACTAACACCATTGACTGTCACTCTATCAGCAAGTATTAATAACACTGCTGCCAAATACTGAGCTAAGAGATGGATGTATTACACATCTATAGATTATATAGACATAGAGTCAATATATGAGTTCATATATAAAGTTTTCTGCCTTGGCCGTCACTGGGTTCAAGCAACTTAGTATGAACTGGTACCAAAAAATCTTGAATGTTTCATGAAGGCCAAAGTCTCTGTAGCCATAGAAGCCCTAGAGCACTATTTGGAGCTCCTAAATGATGTATGAAACCAAGGCTAGGGAGGATTACACTACATTTTCTGTCCTTGAATAACATAGTCATGATCTGTGTTCATCCAGAGCCAAGCACAGATCTACAACAAAATTTGTTTTCTTTCAAATATGAAGAGTCAACAGATGGTATTTTGGTACTTGGTACTTTCGGTACTTGAAGGACAGAAGGAACAAGAATTCAAGTTTCCCAGGAAACACTTTGTTTCAGAGACAACAGTGTTAGTTCATTCTGGCAGAACACAGCAGTTGTGCTCCACATATAAACACTAATTTTTGCAAATGTTGTTAGATTGCTTAGATATTTGAGTGAAATCTGTTTGCTTGACCTGCTCATCACTGTCTTATTTTTTTGGCCATGTATCCTCTGCTAACTTTTTACTTAAAAATGCAGTTGCTGCATCTCCTCTGCTCATGGGTCACAGGTAGAGAAGAAATATCTATATTTTGTAGGGCAAGTTACTCCTGTGTGATTTGCTACAGCTTCAGTTTTATACCCTCCCTTCAATTTTTTTATTCCTGTTCTGTTTTGCTTGCTGCCTGTGCATTCAAAAGGTAAGCCTGGCAGCTTCAGAAAAGGAAGAGAAAAAACTTTCTGAAGTCACTATGAAATTGGAAGAAAGAAAATCAAGGTAGTGGTAAAATTATTACCTAGAGTCCTTTAAAATGCCGTTGGCATTTTTCCTCCTGGGAGAGTTGGGCAGCAAGAGAAAAAAGAAAATTCCTAAAGCTCCCTAAAGTTCAGTGAATCAGTTTCTTGAACAGAAGTGATTATCTCCTACTTGGGCAGGAAGTTTATCTGCATTCAGAGAATGTATCAATTTCCATAAATTATATACATATTAAGACCAAGGTTTTGCATTTAGTTGGTTCTGTTTGTTTGTTTTCTAATCTAGATTGTAGAGCCCTAAGTTTCACTAGGCCTTCACTGAAGCCTGACTTCAGTTGGGGTCAAAATCAAACCCCCCCAAATTCAGCCAACCCACCCTGAATTCTCCCCAGAGCTCACTGCAGTGGCTTTGTACCTCTCCTTTCTCCAGTTTGCAGTTGCATCCTCCCTCTTTTGATTTGATACAGAAGGAAAGGCTGACATTTTTGACAGAGCCGTAAACAGAAAGTATGTGAAATATTTCCATTTCCATCCAGCATCTGTTTCAGATATACATGGCCTCATAATAATATAAAAAAGTTATTTTTCATCCACTTAATACATTTCCATTGAATTGAACCTTAAATGTTGCAAACCAAAAATATAAGGAAGGAAGGAAGCAACCAGTCATCATGTTCTGTGACTCATTCAGTGACAGCTGCATATAATTCAGAAATGAAAGAATACAAAAAACAAGGTGTGTCATTGAGAATCCTTCAAACATTCTGACTGAAGACAGAATATATTTACATTAAAACTGCAGTTAGTAATTAAATGCATTCATGGTTATAGAATAGCAGACTAAGAAAGAAAACTGCTAAAAAACATGTAGACTCCAATCTTTTTAGCTATAAACTTATTTTGGTCTAGAATCTGTAATGTTTGTCAGCAATCAATACTTGAAAACCACTTTTCCTTACAGTATCCTGAAGCTTGAATTTTCCACTTAAATACCAACCATGACAAGGTCACGGTTAAACTTGTTCCCCATGGCCTACACTCACCTATGTGCATGGAGGTGATTTAAACATCCATCCAACACAATCGAATTGTAGTGGATATATCAGATTTCAGGAAAAATTTGCATGACTTGGTACATCCAGAAACTATGAAAAACTCAATAAAAAGACATCCCAAACCAACAACGTTTTGATTTCTGAGTTACTTTTCTTGTTCTAACAGCTCACATTAGAGTAGCAGTTCTACTGAATTGGTAAAATGCAAGATTAGGGACTGCTTTTCCATAGTTTATTTGGAGAAAAAGTTTATAAAATGCTAATTTAGCCAGTGGGGTTTTTACAAGACTTTCATATAAACATTTCAGGAAAAAAATAAAAAAAATTGAGTATACATAGACATGAAAAGTAATATTTCACCCCTGTGAAAAAGAAGATCCAAAGTATTTTGTGTGATTATCCATTAATTAAAACCCGCACTTATTTAGCAAAGCTGTGCATATCTAACATCTGTCATAAGCCACAATCATAAAACATAAGGGAAAGATGTATAATCAATCCTGTTTCTGTATCACAGTGCTCTTTTAACACTGAAACAAAATCCAATTTAAGGTAAGAATATTGGTTCTCAAAACATTGCCAGGTTGCACTGCTGCCCAATTGTACATCAGATGCTGTTGAAGTTTTACTAACCATAGGTGAGTCCCTCCTCCCTTGGAGACAAACATCATTGCAGGGGACATAAATGATGCCTGAAAGTGAGATTTCCCACCACAACATATTCTTTTGTAACATATGTAAAACACAATATAATAATAAACACAAATAAAATATTAGCAATATTATCTGACAATAATTATCCAAGAAAGGCAGTATTTCTGCAAATACTGCCATGCAAAACTAAAGAGATTTGAAGAAAAAAAACCAGAAAAAAGTCAGTTTCAAGAACAAAATCAGAAACACTGACTGCTGTGCTGTGAGAATACACACGGCTGGGTCAGCTCTTGTGCTGCTGGGCGAGTTATGCCTGGGTTGTAATCTTTGTACTGAAAGGATGTTTTGCACTCCGCCATGTGGACAGCAGGAGGTCTTGCTGCAGCCTCAAGAAAGCTTCCCTCTTAGCAAGTTTCTGTGCTTTCTTTAGGCAAACTGAATAGTTCTGTACATAGCTATTTCAAGAAAATCCCAACACGTTCTTAATAGGTGATAAAGCAACTTGCCATAAAATATAATAATCTGACCGTGAACTAGGATAAAGCTTAAAGAGCTTTTAAGAAAGGTTTAAAACTTTTGACAGAGTTCTTTCACTTCTGAGTCTTGTTGCACGTAAACAAACCCAAAGCAGAATAAAAGACCTTGAGCTACTGGAAAAAAATAATCCCTCGTGTTTATTTCCTTGCACTTCTTAGTGCAGTGTGAACTGCTCAAAACAGATACAAAACTGATAAAGCAAATTGCAAAACAGATTAGCATCCCCTCTTTCTCCCCCCCGGCCTCCTGCCCAAAAACTAAGACATCAGTCTGAAACTGCAAAGAAATTTCAGGAGTCAAACATAAAACCATGCAGACATGTTTCCAGCTACATTCCACCTTCAATTCTAAAAATGCAAAGTAAGAGCAAGCCAGTGCGAAGTAAAATTAAGATGGGATTAACTCTGTTCTACCCCAGTGAAGAACGTGGCATCTTAAAATAGGTATTGAGATAGTCCATATAAAAAAATACCCGTTTTCTCACATGAGAAAATTAAAGTGGGCTTTTAGCAAAATAAAAATAATGCAACAAGACAATTACCAAAGTTACCTGCAAATCAACTGAAAGCATTCAAATACATTTTAGAAAGACCTTTCTCTTTGAGCCTATAAAAAGAAAAAGGCATCTGTAGGAAACATAGATGAAAAAATAAAACTTCTTCAAATATAAAAAGTGTTCTGCTTTCCAATAAATTCAAGTAAATTAAAATACAGCAATTGCATCTGGCAGATAACAGATGCTGGGTTTCAGCAAGCTAAAAGCCCCAAAATATACAGATACCACCAATGCGGAGCGATGGTCTATGTACAACCTTCCAGGATGGGGCTGCTTGGGAACCTCTAAGTCACACAAGTTTTACCACAAGACAGCACCCTTTTCAATATTATCACAGAAAATGAAGTTCAAAATTAACTTCTGAAGTAAAAAATGTTTAGATTATTACATACATTGGAATTACTAGAGAAGTAATAAAACCCCAAAAAATAAGAAAGAGAAAATGTTCATGCAAGATACCTGACCAGCAGTTCCTTTCAGAGAATGGACACCAGTACACGGGGTGTTCCTCCTCTGGTGTCCATGTGTAGACACCGAGGTGTGTTGGTGCCAGGCTGTACTCTCTGTACCCGTGGCCCGCACAGCGTCGGTGCCTCAGTGCTCGGTTTCAAGCTGCCTCAGCATTCCCAGCACTCCCACAGCCTCGGCACTCGGAGGACCAGAACTGGAAGGGTGATCAGTTCCACAGAGCAAACCGAAACATGCTCCATGGGCACAGCAGTTCTGGAGTGAGAGCAGCTTGTGTTGAGCTAAGCTCAGGCAGGACCACTTGCCCCAAAAGCACCTTCACCCCTGTGGGATGGCTGCCTGCAGAGCAGAGGATGTGCTGGCCTGGAGAAGGGACAGCCATTGCCTCCCGAGGAATGAGGGCGGTGAGAACAGGAGGTGTGAGGACTGGGCTCACCTGTGGGCTTTTGACCCCATGCTCACAAGGAACAGATAAAGCACCCTGACTCCCCAGGGCATCCCCAGCTGCAGGGTGTGTTTGCAGCTCCCTCAGGAGATAGCTTCTTGGTATGCCACAGGTTTTCTGCCGTCCTCATTCCTGCTGCCCTCTCCCGTCCCAGGTGTTTACCCTCAGCCTTCCTTTAACCCTCAGTGTTTCCTTTAATATCCTATGTAGCAAGCACCTTATCTCCTCCAAACACCTAACCAATGAAGGTGTCAGAGATATGTGCTTTCTCTTCCAGAAAGCGTCCTGAGTTCCCCAGCTGCCGCCTGAGTTAATTCTGTCACCTCTTGCTCCTATCTTGCTCCTCTGCTCTGGGTGCAAGTGCTAGGAGTTCTATTCAGAACAAATGTCAATGTGTGTCTTTTGCTAAAGACTCCCATCAGTCATTCCTTAACTGCTTTTAAGCAAAACCTGGAAGTCAGCCAGATTCATGTATCACAACAGCTTCTCTGGAAGCCAGCACTTCCAATTTGAGAATATTTCACTGGTAGCTCAGTACTGCTCAAGCACAAAGTTATCAAAACTACTTCCCTGCCTGATGTGGGAGAGTGACTGACTTCCAAACAATAGGATAAGAGCCCTCAGTATGGCTTTGTACTACAGGTGCATTTTGAGGTTGTAGGTTATAGATGTCTGTGTACTCTAAACAGCGCCTTCACTTTCTAATGCACTTTCTATTGCAAAATTCCACTAACTAAGAATAATTTAGGACTAACTTAGAATAATCTTTTTCCCAAAAATCAGAAGTGAAATTTTGGCCACCTCTACTCACTCCTTTTCAGAATCATCTGTGTGATTGATTTTCTCCAGCTTTTCTTTTGCTCTACCCTTTGACCTTTATGGGATTTACACATTGTTCTGTTTTGTTCATCATTGTCTGCTCCTGTAGCCTTTACTATATGTCTGGAAACTGGATGCTGTTGCTCTCAGTAGTACATCTTTCTAGGAGGGTTTTGCATTTTTTTCCGAATTTCTCTTGAACTCAAGAAATCTTCTGTCACCTGTGAGTTTTGCACTCTACAGATTCCATGTTCTTCTCAAGCTTATTTCAGCATGTGAATATTGCACGAGGAAGAGGAAAACAGGGCCATCACCAAGATTAGAGGCTTGGAAGTTCATTCTTGGACTATGTACTCACCAGTCTCTGTTCTAAAGCAAGGGGTCACCTCTGCTGTGAGCAGACTTAATGGCAGAGGAGCTTGATTACAGGTCTTAGTGTCCTTACTCAGTCCACGTAATGGTTGGAAAGTGTGCCAGTTCTCAGCCTGGAACGCCATCAGCAGCCTCTTGCATTTAATATCTGGGGTATGTGTAACCATGACTAAAGGAGCATACAAGCCCCCAGTTGGGACAAAATCCAGTCAGGAGAGACGCTTCCTGGAGCTACACCTGGTGATTTTCCAGTCAGTCTGAAGCTCATCGTTGGATGGGATAAGGACATCATAAATGCATCTTTGTTTCTTTCTTTGCCATCTTGGGTGTGACTGTGAAATGGTGGGCAGCATTCCTGGTGCACGGCAGAGCCTTTCCAGAAGTTGTGCTGGAGCCTCCTTGAGGGACATGAATGTTTTAGTCTAAACAGAGTTCCCAGTGCTCCAGCTCAGGTCCTGCATTCGCCATGAACGAGTATGCTTTGTAACTTGAGAAGTGTGTTTTTTCCATTTAAAATTCACCACCAGCAAGAAAAATAAAGCCAGCTTATATATGGAGGCATATATAATGTCTTAAGTTATAATAAAGTATTTTTTGTTTGAAGAAAAAAGTTGATGAAAACTATTTGGGCCTATTTTCTGTTCTAAGCAAAATAAATATGAGAAACAATACATGGAATGCACTCTGGAAAATATATGACATCACGTCATAATTATGACACTGCAAATAACATAAAAAAAGGCTCGATTTTGTGCCTTACAAATTTTCTACATACCATGCAGTGTCGAGAGAAAAAAACCCGCACCAAATATTTCAAAAATTAAATTAACTTATTGGAAAGAGTGAAAAGTGACCGTGAACCCGAGTGTCTGTGGGAGAGGGTTTTTATTTCCTGCTGGTGCGTGAGCGAGTCTGTGATACGTGGTAATAGCAATCTGCCGGATTGCACCTCCCGTTGGGTCCAGGCGGCCCCTGCGGTCCCGGTGAGCCTGATGTCCCTGGTGGGCCTGGCAGGCCAGCAGCTGGTAAAACAAAGCCAGAATTAGCAGAGTCCTCACCAGAGCACGTGCAGCGCCCTGCACTTCACCACCGACATCAGCTGCACTCCAGCACATCCATGGGAAGCAGGTGGGGCTGACCTCACGCCACGACCCAGCTCGGGGGAAAAAGCAGGAGTGTAAAACCAGCGTTAAAAACAGGAGAAAGGCCTGTTAGTTCATAAAAACAGGAGAAAGGCCTGTTAGTTCATAAACAACAATAGCAGAAATAAATCTGGAGACTTGTACCTGCAGGGCCAGGTGGTCCAGGGTTACCAGGCAGTCCAATTCCAGGCTCGCCTCTTTCCCCTTTCTGTCCTCTATAACCTACACAGAATAAAGATATGAAAATTAAGAGCACCCTCTTATTTTAGGTAGTGATTTTCTGTGTATGTTATTGACACGAAATTACCAAGACAAATATAATTGGGAAAGCACATGCTCAGTTCTCTTTTTCAGAATTTGTTTGGGTTTTTTTGTTTTTTATTTTTTTTTCTGAGACAGCTCTTAAGTTTATAAATTCCTTCTGGAAAATATTTCTAGCAGTAACTGTTGCATCGTCTGTCAAAGGTGATCTGTTACAGCGTCTGTCTTGCTTTTTTCACTAGCTGTACCTTTCCCCAAGATTTTAAGTGACCTGAAATCCCTCTAATAAAGAGCCAAATGAGGACTTTACCCTCTCTGTTCTGCATAAATCCTTACACTTCCACTTTTTAGACTGTAAACTGGTAGCTTTATGATTAGACATTTTCTTGTATGTGAGAGAAGACGCACTGCCTGTCCAATGTTGCTCAACTGCCCTCACATAGAATGAAGCATCTTTGAAGCTTGTGAAGATTTTGAATTTGAAGCTTACTTTGACCCAAGTAGCTGCATATCATTAACAAGATGTGATTACTAATTATATTTTGAATACTTGAGTCCTTTATTTTCACAGGACATAGTTTTATATTTATGTAAGTGGCTTCCACCTTCTCAGGTGCTGCAACCCATGCCCAATGCCTGCTTAGTTTTCCTTGAACTGTTTTTAAAAATTTTTATTAGTTGGAAAACACTCTGTCTGCTTTACAACAGAGGACTTGTCGCTATTGGTAAAATATCTTCCTTATTATTTCAAGTTAAGAATGTACCTTTATTGTGCAGGAGAAAGGAGGATGGCATTTTTGAAGGAGACACCTGCCACAAACCCTTACCTCAAAAGGGATTACAAGGAAACCCTCTTCTGTACCCAGCATTTCAGATGCTGGCATGTAAGGTGACAAAAGCTTAAGATTAATTTGCTGATTTCTGGTCACATTTGGAATAAAAATCTTCCTGCTTTAGGGAACAGTATATTTTTAGCATCACCTATGCCACACAATAAAGTATTGAGTTCTTCCTCTTGTGAGGAACTGTAATTTAGTTTGAATTAAAAGAGAAGAGCATAGCTGTGTCAATCCACCCGAGGTCTCATGAAGATTAACTGACACTGACAGGTGGATGGCAAGGGCTGTCTTGTCAGTGTGCTGTCACCTACGCAACACTGCTACCTTACAGGATATTCCAGAAGGAAATTACTTTGAGGGCTGTGGGTACCAATTCAGGGTTGTTACGGCAGACACAATGCAGTAGGAATGGTACACAGAGCATTCAAGCATTCTGTTACACACGAGTTCGTTACACACTTTGGTAGAAAGTCTGTTATCTGTTGCAATAATTCTAGCTTTCAAAACAGAGCATCAATCATCTTACTTCTCTCAGCACCACCACAGGAAAATCACAGTGAGGCAAAAACGCCACAAAATGCATGCAGAGTGCCATATGTAACATAACTAAAGGAAACCAACAGTTTAAAACCTCACAGAAACCCAAATTCAAATTAACCATGCATTCTGGTCACTGAGTTATTTTAAGCAAAATTGTACAAGGCATATACACACACAAGCTACAAAGACTAAGAAAAAGGAAGATGCAGGTATTTGTAATGGATTTTGAATCTTGGATTTACTCTCCAATGACCACAGTATTTATAACTACATCAAGTTGGTTTGCTCTGTAAAATCTGGTGCAATTTGTAGTAATGCTACTTTTTGAAAAACTCAATCATACAACCACAGGATCTATTACATGTCCTATTTATTTTATATTTCTCAATATTTTTTAATTTACAGTCAACAGTCACAATACATTTCCCACTACAAACCCAGTTAACTCTAATTTTACAGTGAAGTGCTGCCACTAATCATTTGTTTTGCATTTCTTTAGTTATGGAGAAGAGAGAGAAATCAAAGCTACCATATTTCACATTTGCAATCCCCATGACAAGCGTTACTGCAGGTCTCTGACACACTGTAATTGAAAACGACTGAGATAGACTGAATGATTCTGTAAACATCACTGGAATACAAGACAATAAGGAAAAAAAACCCACAATGGGACAAAGAGCAGTCTGCCAATACAGATACATGGTCCAGGGTAGTGGTAAACCATTACTGGCTGTATCCAAATACACATGCAAGAGTGTAATTTTTACATGGTGGCAGGTAAGTTCTGCTAGCACTGAAGTTTAATACAAAAATTCCCAAATACCTTGTCTAACAATAAGGCTTTATTTGATAGAATGTAAAAATATTAATAAACAGACTTATATGTAAACAATGTTAACAATGTAATATGTAATTCTGGCAGAAAAAGATTTGATTTTTAATGAGGTATATTTTGCTCAGAAGCAGGGCCATGATTACACCTCTAGAGGATATCACCTTCTTTCTGAGCTTAGACTGGCAAACTCATACACAGTCAAAGGAAAATATTACCATATACATAAAACAGATTTTGATTTATTGTTTTAAATGTAAAGGCACGTATAAGATGCTATCTACCTTTCCAGGTAGAATTACAATTCCAGTAAGAGGCACTTGCTTAATTCAAAAGGTAACTATTTTAGCAGAGCCCTTCACTCGGGTTCCAGAAGTTTTGTTGTGATTTCTGCAACCCCAAAGTTCTGTTATTATAAACATGTACCCAACGTGGGCAGTGTGGTAAACACCTGATAGCAGTACGTAGCAAATTTGTGTTCACAGAGATAAGCTTTTGTTCATAGATGAGTAGTAACAGCTGGAATTCAGCTCTCAGTTTGGAACTCCCCACAAACATCACAGTCAAAAGTGTCATTACCGCTACACCTTCGGCTCTGCATGGAAATGACACAAATTCACATCCATGAACTTGGAGGTAAAAGGTATTTAAGCTGCTCTGGAAGCTATTGCACCTATATCATGGAGACCTTCTTCCATCAGCATGGACAATGCAGCCAGCACCTGAAACTAACATGTCAAGTATGCATAGAAATCTGGGGATCTTTAATACAAATACAAGGCAAAGAGATTACCAAAACAGGGACCAACAAGACCAAAGTATCCACTGGGCTTTACTCCATGCTCTTAAAAAGACTGCAAAGCAACACAGAGGGTGCTAAGATGAAGGCCTCTCATCCAGCCACCAATATATGTTCTGAATTCCTCTGTGTGTTACAGCTCTCTCACCTGAGAGGGAGCAGCTGGGCTTCAAACCAAATTAAACAGGTTAACTCTAACTTCCACAGCAGAGAACATTTTGCGGGAAGTATCTCCTGAAACCAGTGCAGCTGTTTCAGAAGACTGACTGTGTCTGGACAGCGCCCACTACAATGGGTTCCTGATGTCAGCCAAGGTTTCTACATGCTTCCACCATACAAATTAATAATTATAATAAGAGACAAACTTTACAACAGAGATTACCAATAAAGGTAAGGAGCTTTCACTATACATTGAATGGTATTTTTATTTTCTCAGTTAAGCTATTTTTTTTGATTCCTCGAGGCTACTACAACTTGTGAGGACCTGTAAAAAACTAATTTCCTTAACTTGATAGAAAGAGTGAATTTCAACTAGGATGGAATCTTTTCTCTATTGAGAAAAAAATTAAGTCATATTAACATAAAGGATCTCTGGATTGCAAAATTATCACAAGGCGCATTTCATCTAATGGACCAAAATTCACTTACTATTGCGATTTTAAAAATCCAATTAAGTGAGTGGAGTTAATTGAGCTAGATCCTCTAACACATGACAAGCTCACTGACTGTTCGCAGAGGCATGACATTGANCATTTCATTATTAGTCCTGCCTCAGAGCATCAGCTTGCATATGCATATGCCATAGGTTATTTTTGAAATTTATATATATATGTCTATAAAAATCTTCCATTTGCTATTTGAATACCAATTATGTGTTTCATAATTTAAGTTGAAATTCTTCATTATATTTTGCTTGCATGCTATATTTCTAACGCAATCATCCTATAAATTTTATCTACCTGAACCACTGGGAAGGATCTGAGGAACACTATGAACAACCTTGGTGAAGGCCAGCAGGTAAAAATTCTGGACTTTCTTAGAAGGGAATGACTCTATGCATGAGTCTAGCAATTCTTTGAACACACTTTTTGAAAACCATGCCTATACTTCCAAACTTAGTATCTCTCTTTTTTGCTTCTGGGACTAGGACTCTACCTATTAGTTTGCTGCGCAGAAGGAGATTCTGTTGGAATCTGGCTAAATCATTCCTGACCAGTTTCCAGGGGAACCAGCACCACACTCAGGGTGTATGGAGGGACCCTGTGAATCCACAAATGAAGTTCAACACCTCTCCAGACGCACAGTAGCATCTGCCTTTCCAGCTGGCTGGCTCCAGCAGACTCTGCATGCAGCATCACAAACAGGACATATTCACAGAGGTCCTGTTAATTGCTTGCCAAAAGCATCTACCTCTTCTCACCGCCTGTGTGGAAAAGTGACTCACTCTGCCAGCCCAGACACATATTACTGCACCCAGCAAGTCCCTGGAGCTGGCAATCTGGGCTACACCCAAGTAAGAAATATAATAAAAGTGTCGATCAGTCAATACCAAGTCTGTATTAGGACTTGTGCACACAGCATGCTACCTTAAAGGGCTCAGCCACACGTGCACGTAATGTGCTTCACCAAGAAGTCTTGTTTGCTATGTATTTTATGGCTGAAGACAAGCTGGAATATAAAAGGATACTTTTCAATCTGCTCAGAGATTTGAATTTATTTTACTCTTGGCACAAAGCAGTAACATGCACAGGCACAACTGAGGGAGGCATGAAGGGTATGTATAAGGTGCTCCTCTTACAGGACGGTCTCTCATTTGCAGTATAAAAAAGAGGCAAGGTAAACTTTTGATTTTCTTTCCTTGGAAGTGTAATT
>WAAG01007211.1:274-24198 GCA_013390105.1 Tichodroma muraria | reverse complement strand
GAAGGGTATCACCAATATGTGCATTTTTTAATTTTCCAAGGTAGAATAAAAAGTGCACTATTTCTCTAAACACTAATCCTGAACAATGATGTTTCGTTCAACACCCATATCAACATAGTCATAGTTTTATTGGAGACAGTTGATTTGCCCTGCCAAGGTGAAAACAAATGAAACAAAAGCCTTTATGTTCTTAAACCATACATAAAGAAAAATTTTATTGCATCCCACATGTATAAACTCTTCATGGAATCTGAGTAGCCTATGCAGAATTCCAGACTTACACTAGAAAATGTGCCAAAATTTGCATTTTCTTTGTTCTGTAATTGGTCTAAAACTGTTAAAATGTTTTCAGTTTGGATAACCAATAGAAGCATTTTTCATTCTTACTATTTTAAGTTCTCTGTTAAATCTCTGATATACACAGGGCACAGTTCTTCCATGGCCTACAGCTTGTGAATCACTGAATCCTCCCAAAGAAGTTTCCCTCTAAATAGAAGAAAGTTTCCTGTATTTCCCTGAGTGTTCTAGCTCTGTTGTAGGCATCCCAGAAAACGCTTTGATATTATTACCTATAATCTAGTAGAGACTCTTCATTTATCATCCGGGACTGCAATCAGTTTGTCTAGCTGCAGATGAATGCAGATGTCCTATATATAAACAGGTGTATCCATAACTTTGCAAGCATGTATATTTCCATTGGTTCTTAGTGTGATTGCTCATGTAGGTGAAATGAAGCACACAGGGACAGACAGAGCTCAGAGCATCTGTGTTCCTGGGTGAGCTTGGCAGGTGTGGAAATCAGTCACAAGTAGGGGTGGTTTGGTTTTGTAAGTAAACTTGTGAACTGGAAGATGACTTAATATGCTCGTTGTACCAGGGCTTGTGCTTCCCTTTAGCTTCTCTGCACAGGGAGCTGCTGGGTGTGCAGAGATGTTTGGTAAAGATTCCCAGAATGACCAGGGGACCTGAATTGCATATTAATAGCTGAGAGGCAGCAGTGCTTGCAAACTTTTCAACTAATAGGGTATGAAGAAAGTTGGAAGAATTATTTTTTTCTTTAACTTTTTTTAACGTAGTGTTTTGAAGTGATAGATGCAGTATAAAGCAATTCAGCAAACATTGAACATTATATTTTTTTAAGTTGCTGAATTGATTCTGAGCAAATACATACACATTGTTAGTCTCTATTTATTTGTTGCTGTAGTGTAGATTTTTTTAAAAAGAAAAACAAGTTTCTGTGTTAGAATTTTCAAATGCAAACTGCTATAGCTGATCAGTTTTCCATGTTTAAGGCCAGTTGGGAAATGGCTATGATTGCTGCACTATGTATGCAAACAGTTCCCAAGACATGGTTAACATCAGAGGTTTCTTAATCTTTGCACTGAATGCTCCTTCCACCTAGAAGTTATTGATTGATAGTAGTTTGTGCAAGGAGAAGTCTGCTGACATTGTATCTACTGCATCAGTGCAGTGCACATGTTAAAATAAAGGTACGCTGTCTTTATTTGTGTGTTTGAATTGTTAAATCCATTGTGGATTCAGTGTTCAAATGACAGAATTGATGGGTATGATGCTTACCATTGTACTTCCTTTATCCTTGTCCCATAAAGGTACTTTGTGGTCCTTTTACTGAGTATCTTTTCTGTCTCAGATTAATAAATTCAGTTATTTTCCATATAATAAATGCTCAGATAAGATACTCTGTAGTATGGAACAGCGCACTGATATTTGTAATGGGGGACATCACTTGAGGGTTCAGTGGTATTTGCCTAGAGAGAATTCATTTTCTCTACAGCATTTTAGATGTGAATTCTTTGAAGGCCTCTAAGTTAGCTTTGGGTGCCAGCCTGACTTATTGCGTGGCACAGAGAAAAGACAGGCTTAGGAGAAGTCAGTGTGACATTGGGAATGATGGAAACTGGCGCAGAAGTTTAGGGAACAGGGAGAAGGGCACAAACAGTACAGGCACATCAAAGGAGTTATTAATCTTACCAAATGACACCCCAGAATAATGTCATACAATGGAAGAAAAACATGACTTCTAGAAAATAGAGATTTACATGAATTCCAGCTAACTGGAAAAGACAAGTATTTACATCCACATTAAGTACAGTGATAGCAGAAGGCTTGCTAGTTGGGAAAAAGGGGGAGGGCTTAACTTTGAGGGGAAAAAAGTCTCACATATAAACTGAGGGTAGAATAAGGAATAATTTTGGAGTGCCTACATGCAAGGTAGGGAAGGATAGGTATCTTGGGTTTTTATTTTTTGCTGTTTGAGAGTTTGAGGTGTTGACAGCTTGCTGGAGGGAACAAGGTGAGGGGACGGGTGAGAGGAAGAGAACTCCATTTCTTGTTTTAATTGAGGAATAGGAGACTGCAGATGATGTTGCCTGTGGATAATAGGAGAAGGCTGACTAACTTTGCCCACAGAGGGAAAAGTAGTTGGAGTCATTGGAGATGCCGAGGGAGCAAGTGAGAGAAGCAGCAAAGTAAGCAACTGCTTCAATGATTAATAATAGCAGTGAGCAGTCTAGAAGTGCCTTTATGAAATGTGGAATGCTTTAGGAAGCAAGGAATGTGGAATGGGAACTGGGAGGATGTGAAGAAGTTCATACCGTGGTCGTACACTGCAGTGAACTTGAGTTTCAGAAGTAGAAGTGGAGAAGCTATAAAGAAGGAAAAGTAAAATGTGAAATTAACTTCATAATTAGAAGGGTGATGAGAAGTATTCCTGTGCAGTGTCAAGAGCAGAAAGGATGCAGAGGCAAGAGGCATTAAGTTGGAAAGGAACTGGGGAAATGAGCCAGGAGGAAGAACCAAGAAACAGGACAGTGCAACAGATGTGGTGTGGGGATATGGGGAACACATCTGGACATACAAAAAAGTGCCAGTCACACTGCCTAGCGTCTCCTCTGATGGTACTGGGTGGAGAAGGAAGAGAAATTGGAAACATTTGGGTTTGTTTTGTTGTTGGTTTTTGTTTTTTTACAGAGTAATGCGTGCAAGATGTCTTCTAAGTATTTTAGAAGGAAAAGCTTAACTGCTGGAAATTAAATGAGGACAAAGGAAACTTCAGGTTGAGTGTTTAAGGGTAGACTGATTACTGAAGCAAATAGATACAAACTTCATGAAGTCCGAAGGCACAAGGCAGCTGGGGGATTTAACTGTCATGGATTGTCACTGAGCGTGGAAGGGAGGAAGGCAGAAGGATACCAGCGGCATCTCTGATGTCTTCAGCTCATGGAACTGGAAATACTGATTAGAACTGGTAAATGTATGGTAATAATTAAAAAGCACTGCTACAGCCATCTGACCTCAACATGCCATGATAACTTCGTGTGTTACTTGAGAGGGTGTTTTGTGACTCAGTGACGAATGCACAGCACAATGTGCCATATTGCCTGTGCAGCACCCAAATACAAAAGTATTTTATTGGTGTATAATGGAACATTTTTATGTAACTGTTCTTCATATAGGCACAGAAATGCACCAGTGGAATAAAACAATAGTTTTAGTAGATGGGAATAACAAAGATGAGTGTGTACAGCTCTGTGAAGCCTTTTGTTGTTCTGGTAGCTGCTAGTGTTATCTAACACTATTCTAACTATTCTAACACTACTTCACCATTTAACTTCAGTTAATTATAAAATCTGGGTTTGATTTTAAAAGTTTATTTTATTCCATGCTTTGTCCTGATTCTGCTCTTAAGCTCTTCACTGGGACATCCTGTGAAATCACTTCCTAGTGATTGGCATGTCTGGTAACACTTAAATGTTTTCAATGATGTTTTATAACCACTGGTTTGTTAATTGGGGTGGAAGGATGACAGGTTTTTTTTCAGGAAACAAATTTTTGACAGCTCATTGTTTAAAATCACAATGAAGACTGACAGAATACTTATAGGAACATGCATTAACTTTTTTTTAGAAAGGACTGAATACTGTTAGAAATTTTCACCTGTGTCTTGAATGAAAATGTTTCTACTACAGTTGAAAATTTTTACAGTATATATAACAGTTCAATACTAAGGAAAGGGAAATTATCTACTGGCATTTTCTGGAGGTGATTTGCAGACAGCCACGTGGCTTAAGTTATAGTCAAGATGCACTTAAAAGAAGCATGAAGATAATAACCATTAACCTAACACTGCCAACACTGAACCATGACCCTGAGTGCCATATCTGCTCCATGGATGGTGACTCATCTTCCCTGGACAGCCTGTTCCAATGCTTCACAACACTCTCAGTGAAGAAAATTTTTCTTAAAAAGAAAAGTCAGCGTACGCTGCCTGTGGCATTAAGTGAGGCCATTGGCTTTTGTCCTACTGTTTATTATTTGGGAGAAAAGAGTGACCCCCGCTTCACTACAGCCTCCTTTCAGGTGGTGACAGAGAGCAAGCAGAGTTTTTTTTTTTTCAAGGCTAGAGCAACCCTCTTGCCTCAGCTGCTCCTCCTAAGGTTTGTGCTCTAGGGTCCCACAAAGTGAACCCCCAAAGGCCTGTAGAGGCCCCTGAGTTACTCTTCCTGACTGTCAGATCTTCACCCCCTGCTGGAGCCTCACCCGCCTCTGCATGCGGTTCAATGGCTCCTGGGAGATGGCCTTGTGTGCGGACGCTTCTGGTTTTTGCTTCTCTTTCTGCTCTGCTCCGAAGTGGAAGCGTTGCCTGTGTCTCCCGGGCAGCTGCGGCGGTCGCTCATGGCGCAGGTAAAGGGGTGCCTTCGGCCCAGCTCTCTGGGCCTGGTAGCAGTGAAGCTGCAGGAGTGGCCGGGGTGAGAAGTGACAAAATGCTGCATAGTGGACTTGGGACCAGCCCTGTGAGCAGCAAGGTGAGAGGAGGAGGGAAGCAAGTTCTGCAGGCACCAGAGGAGAGGTTCCCCTGCTGCCCTGGGCAGGACTCCAGTGGAGCATGCGCTTCCCTGCAGCCCTTGGAGGGAACTAGGCCGGAGTAGGGATCCACACAGCTCTCCACAGGACCTGCACTGGAGCACGTGGATATTTCCTGAAGAAGCTACAGCCCCTCTGGCAGTAGGTGTATCCTAAAGGACTGTGGCCCTTGGGTGGGATCCCACTCTGGAGCAAGGGGAAAGTGTGTGGAAGATGCGGCAACAGGGTAGAGTTGGTGGCAGTGACTGAGCCCAGCTCAGTGCTTTGCACCTCTTAGGGGAGCAGGGCAAGGAAGGGGCAGAAGTGAATTTGAGCCCAAGAAAAAAGACTTGGGGTATGAGAGTTGTTTAATCTTTGTTCACTTCCCTGCATTTTGAGCTAGCAACACAGAGAACCAATTTGGTAACTGGTAAAATGATAAATTGAATGGAAGCTCAGCTGGAAGGAACATCTAGAGCAAAAAGAAGAATCTAGTCCAACTTCCTGACCACCTCAGAGCATGTTGTTAAAAGCATTGCCCAAATGCCTCTTAAATGCTGACAGGTTTGAGGCATTCACCACCCCTCTAGGAGGCCTGTAGGATGGACATTTTTCTTAGGTCTCCCTGGAACACCTTCAGCCTTTAAAAAAAAAGTGATACATTAGGTATGACTGGGAAAACAAGAGAGGAATTTAGTGCTCTTCTAGGTAAGTAGAGTAAGAGACAACCTCATTAAAACTGAGGAGTCCAAACCATTTTCAAATTGCTGACTCCTTAGCCTGGAGGCGTGAAAATATTAACAACTTTTGGAACTTCTGGAACAATAAAAGAGGTTGTTCTCTTGAGCTAAATCTGAAAAGCCAAACTACTGCTGAAGCCTTTCTATTGCAGTGTGTGTTCTCAGCCTAGGGGTTGTGCTAGAACTATTTTAAGAGCTTGCTCCCAATACAGACCTAACCCTTAGGTTTGCTGAGGCTAGAAGGTGGAGTCCCTCTTGTCCCCTGTGTGTTTAAACTTCTGTTTCTAGAAGTGCTGCAAATGCTTATAAGATATATGGAAATTTAATTAGCTGTAACTTCTCAAAGATAAGTATTTCAGATTTTCTTGACTGGAGTGTTTTCTAAGGTCTGTTTAATCCTGTCCCCCCAATGCTACAGCTTATGGGAGAGAGTTGCTGTGGAGTAATTTATCCCAGTAGTTGTGCCCTGTGAATGGACCCAGGTATCTCTGCGCTCTCATTGCTTTGGCCTCACCCTGTGTTGTCCCCTCTGCCACGAGAGATTCAGGGAGCTCTCCCATGGCCATGTGACAGACCAAGTGGGTTGAAAACAAGCAAGCAGAGATCTTAAGGGGAAATGGGAAACTGATGTTGCTCAGCTACACTGCTGAAATGAATGGGCAAAGAAACTGCTTAAAATAGACCTGTCTGGCTCCTCATGTGCTGGCAGACCTCTGGTGAGCAGGAATGGGAGCTGGTGGTGGGACTGAGGAGCAAGTCACGCCAGGTGGAGGATATGGAAAAAATGTTTAAGGTTAAATGTAAAGGCTGCAGAGCATCATGGTTTATACTTGCTTTAGAAATATGGAGAGGAAGTGTTAAGGGGGCTGCCACTTGTTTTTTCTTGTCTTTCTCTGACCCCATCTACTGAATTACTTATGGGTCCTTTCCAACTAAAGATATTCTATGGTATTATGATTTCAGTCATACAGAAGTTTTAAATAGTTTGAACTTTTGAGTAAAAGGTGAGCTAGTAACTTCGATCTAGTGGGAATTAAAAGCTTTATCTGTGTCAGTGCTGTGCTGGTGGTGTAGCTTTGTAGGGGGGTGTGTTTTCAGTTACTTGTTGTCATTCATGCCTTCAAAACTTTTAAATAAATTTTTTTGTCAGCAATTTGGCTGCCCCAGTTGATTTTGGCTACATGGACTGATTTTTTTCTGTTCTTCTGAGGTTAGATTAAAAATATGATACTACTCAAGTTTTAGATACGTTTTCTCACAAGGAATTTGTTTTAAAGAATATGGGGACAACACCCATTTTGTGCAACATGAGCTTCCTGTCTCTTGACCCTCTTTGTTCTGTTTTTTAAAAAGAAAGAAATGTGAGGCCCATTATTTAATTGCATTCTTACTACAAGCAAGATCAGCAATGTTGTTTTAGATATCTTTGCAGAAGGAGGGCTGTTATTTGCTATCACAAAGGCAAGCCCCCTGCTCAGTGAGTTACGGTGGCAGGGTACCTCTGTGGGCCACGGTGAGTTCCTTCATCCAGTTAGAGTTTTTCTGTACTGAACGTGTATTATTTGGGAGAGCAGAACAAAATGGTCTAGGTCTGGATCATGCTTGTGACCTGCCTTTCCAGCACCTGCTTGGCTGTCTGGTGGCAGTGAGTGAATAATTTTTCCAGTGAACAGGATTTTTGCCATTTTAAAGTATTTAATTGTGAACAAATGATACTCAAATATGTTTGAACTTCAAACACACTAAAACACATTTTATGTCATGTTGATCAAAATATATTTGAATAGCTTTAAATATTTTATAGTGCATCCAGATTCATGCAACAACGGATGAGTTTCATTCAGTATTTTATTTAGCTTGAAATTGTTTTATAGTTGCTTTTATGCCCAGATATAGGGAAGAAAAATATGTGGTTAAAATAAAAGCAGCAAGCCATAAATGTTTTTATGAAATTAGGTTGAAAACATTCCATACCTCTTAAGAGCATGTTTCCCAAAGGCAAAGGCTGCAATGCCCCAAGAAAATGTGTGGCATCACACTATGAAAGCCTGGACACGAGTGTGAGTTTATCTGATTGACTCAGAGTGAAGTGAGCTGCATTTGCATCTTTCCTGGTAATGTGTTCTGGTGCTCTGAAAAGTGTGAGTAGTGACAGCAAAGGGAGTGAATTCATTTCAGCAATGGTCAGCACCTTGGTGAACAGCAGGAACATGGCACTGCATTTTTTCATACTGTTTTTCCAGGGAAAGACTTGGAACCAGAGAAAGTTAGGAAAGGCCTGTGTAGGAGGAGTGGCTCTTAACCTCTAGGAAAAGTAAGAGAGACCTGTGAGGAAATGGAGGGCTTTCGCTTAAAACTGTTGATATCCTGCCTGGGCTGTGGGACCACATTCTGGCTGGCTACAGCACAGCCTGGGATTCTGATCTCTCTGCTGCCCCTGGCACATGGAAATTCTCATCAAGGTCTTACCAGTGTTCTTCTGTCCCGAGCTGCCCTGAGCATGGTGGGGGCTGTACCCAGATGTGGAGTTAAGTCAGGTTTGGGAAGCCAGTAGGAAATTCTTTTGTGTGTCTTAGTCCAGATGTAGTCTGGCTGTGAGTGCTTTCACTCTGTTTTGGGGAGATGGAATATGCCTTTCCAGGCTCTTATTTTCTCTCACCAATTGCTGCTTCAAAAGCCATGATACTCCTAGTTTGTTTTTAGAAACTTACTGCTAGCCTACAGACTTTTGCTTAGGTAAAGCAGATGCTGTGAGTATGTTCTGGCCCATCTGAGTTCTGTTGGTAGTCCAAATTGCAAGACACTTACCACATCTATCACTTTTTTATTAAAAGCACAATCTTCATGGAAGTTTTACTTGAGTATTGTTTTGAAGTTGGATAATGAATGTCCCATTTCAGTCAACCAGTTCAGCCAAGGAAGAGGCTGATTGTGTTTGCAGCAATCACAAAGAACCAGCAACAGAAACGGCATTAAATTATTAAAGACCTATGAATTTACCAGCGTCTTTTAGTGGACTAAGATTCTGTCATTTTCTTGGAAAGTGCATATTGAAGAAGCTAAGGAAACTTTTTCAGAAGAGCATGATCCTTTCTGCAAATTGTAGAAAAGGATTTAGCTTTGGTCAGCATAATTTTCCTTCCCTTTAAGAAGGTTTGGTCATGACTATTTTTGTCATTGCTATTAACTTTGCTAACAGTATTGCTAATTTCTTTGCATGGTTATTTAAAAGTCCAGTAGCTATAAAAAGTAGCTAGTTAGAGCCATGCTGAGGCCCTTTCATCAGTTTCCCTTATCCAGCTACTTAGGTTCTTAGGTTAGCAAAAATTTTTGGGGAGCAATACCATGTAATGGTCCAGCTTTTGATCTATAACAAGTAGTTTGGGTATGTTTGACGGTACAGAAATCATTATTCTGTTCTAAAACCTTGTGTTAATAGTAAAGAAGGCAACAAAACTTTATTTGAAATAGAGATGTTGGAAACTTAAGGGAAGGGCTGTCAGACACATAGCAATTTGACTTGTAAAGATAATTATAGTTGGTGCCTAACTGTTTGAGTTTTGAGGATTTCTGCAGCTTCAGGAAAGCAAATGTTTGGTTTCGATGATCCTGTCCCATGGAGCGTCATGCTGTGGTTTCAACCTGATCCAGCTCTGGTCTCCCCTTTCCAGACAACTTGCTGACTAAATACATTTCAACTCTGCTGAGGGGCTGCTGCTTAGTGTTATTAGATATGTACATAGTTATTGGAGTTGCACCAAGATGAAGACAAGAACAGACAATATCTAGAAATACCTCCACTGAATCAATACACACAAAATCTCACTTTGTCAAGGGGAGTTTTATTTAGGACATCATACTTAATGTGTGATTTTTCTGGCTTTTAGCTGTGTGCATAGTGAATTTTAATCTCATTTTGAGATGAAAAAGAAGAAAAAGAACTCAGTGGAATAAAATGCTTTGAAATAAAACTAACTTCAGGAAGACCCTGAGCTGGTTGTAGCGATACCCTGGAAGAGCAGTATTTGGTTTTTCAGGTTTGTGGCTGGGGGTATTTTGTTGTTGGTTTTCTTGGGTTTTGTATCAGGCTGATTTCTTCTGAAAACAGAGGTTATGCAGTTGTGCTTTCCTGTCTCTTTGTCCCCTCTCTCACACCTAGCCTTGCTAAGTAATGCTGGACCTTGTTGACTTCAGTGAAATTTGACAGTGGGGATTTGGGTTCAAAGATACTAATTCTGACAAGTCTTTTCCTGTATGAAAAGATCTCTTGTATCTGCTACAAGCCCTTGGTTAGGTGCATTTGTTGTGCAGGAGGATGTGACCCAACAGCCCCTGTGCTGGAAGAGCTTTCACCAGAGCTTGTGCCTGATGGGACTGCTGAGCTCTACTGCCTTGGGGTTAAAGCACTTGGAGGAGCTTTTGCTTCACTTTTTTTGGTTTCCTGCAAAAGCTGGCACAAGCTAGCTCTGAGTAGATAGCAGTGACAGAGTGCCTGTTACCTGTTCAGTGGCACCTCTGTGGAGTGGTTGCTCTGCTCCTGGCTGCAGCTGTCTCTGTGCTCTGTTGCTGCCAAAGACAGATTTGTGCTGCTGGAGATCCAAGTGGGAGAGCAGGCAGGAGCCATTGCTCTTGCAGAGGCAGTCGTGCTTCTCCGAGAGACAGGAGGTCACAGTGGAGGGATCTCTTTGGCAGATGCTGAAAGCAGTCACATGCAGGGCTGGTGGCTCTCCTCCTCTTTTAATTTAAAATGCTAGTGAATGTGTGTCTCATTGCACACCTGAAAATTCATCCAAGGGACACAAACTCCTTGTTAACCAATCTTCTTGCTTCCACTAATATAAATGGACTTTGACAGCTGTGAGCAAACATCTGGACAAGGCAAAATAAGTGGGTAAAGCTCTGGTGGAATGATGCAATATTTTAAAGAAACAACAGATATTTATTTGTGTTCTATCTGCCTGCACCTACAGCTGTGGTCACTGGAAATGTGGTATTTCCCAGCAATGTCTTTTTCAGTGTCTTTACAGCCTATGTGCTTAGTTAGTTTATATGAAAAAAAGAAAAAATTTGCTCTGAGTTGCGCCACGGTATCTTGTATGTTTCTTAATCCCCAACTGAAATGCCTTTCCATAGCCCATGTCAGCATGCGCCCTTGTTTAATCTATATAGCAGGATGACAGATGGGAAGGGTGCCCGTGTGATGGCTCTGTGTAAACACTCTCTGGTTGTAGTGTGAATGTGGTCTTTAGGAGAAGTAGTGTTTGGTTTAGCTAGAATTTAATGTGCTTCTCAACAAAAAATTGCCGGAAGACCTAAAGGAGTTCCTTCTGCTTGAGAACATATGCACTGCTTCATTAAAGTGCTTTTTCAAAAGCAGCAAATAAAAGCTTGCAAACTTGAGTGGTGTAACTTTAATCATCCCAGCTGTTGGGTTTCATAGTCAGTTGCCGTTTGAGTTAGATACAAGCACCTTTTGGTCAGAGAATGCAATGTTTCCTGCAGCAAGGAAATGAGAATAATAGAGTATGAGAATGGAGTAATGAGAATATCTTAGTCTACTTGGAATTGAAAAAGAAGAAATTGATTTGGGGTATTAAATATTGGAGAACCAAGTTTTCTGCTTTGCAGGGTGTTCCCCTTACAGTTGCAGTTACAGTTAGTGGAAAAGCTTGCCACCAGCAGTGTTTGGAGCCCTGCAAATCCTGTTGGCTCAGTATTGATTCCTAATTAATGAGCCACATTCTCACAGATACACTGAGGCCTTCTGTGATGTGGCTGTACCAGTGGAAAACAATAAAGTCATTTATTTCCAGCTGTATCTGTCCCATGAATAAAAAGACATGAAGTAGTGCCAGAGTGTGGTCTCTGTTGGCTGCAGCACAGAAATTTGGAAGCTTTTGTAGCCAAGGGACTGTAATTTATAAAATTCAGAGATCTGATGACAACTGGTCAAGCTGTCTTCAAATGCAATGTTGGTCTTTTCTCAAGCACGCTTTGGGTACATAAAGCCCTGTTCTGGCTACAACTGCATAGCTAAAAAAAAACCAGTTCAAGACCCGGGGTGAAACCCTTGAAATGGGATGGACCACAGCCTTTACTCTGACCCACACTAATTTTTTCTCTTTTGATAAAGCCAGCATATATCTCTGTTTCCATGAGGAAGCCACTCAAGCTGTATCTGGTGTCTGTGCTTCCATCAGTGTGATGGTGGCTGTGTTTTATTATTACCATGGGCTAAAAATGCTCAATAGCACATCACCAAAGCTGTGATACTGTGACTGTGGACTGGTTCTGTTAAGCTGTACTTGCACTAATGTGCATTAGGCACCTCCCAGATAGGGCAAGCCTTTAATGGGCACCATGAGGACAGTGTCCTCTGAGGCAATGCCTGTAACTCATGTGTGGGTGTAACCTAGTATGTTTTACCTGTGTTACATTGGGGCTTACATCTAAAAATGAACTGAGATTTTTCTCTTTGTATAAAAAGTATCAGTGATTGTTTTAATATGTTTTGAAGTTATCTAAATGCACAAAAGATTAAATATTTTACAGTACTCGGGTTCATTGCACGCAGGTTCTTTAAGCAAGCTTGGAATGACCATGTGCTGACCTCAGGCTGTTTTCCTGTTCCAGACATTCACCAGCACCTATGCAACTGCTTTTGACTGTTCCAGTGAAAACTGGGGAGTATGTGTGATTTTGTTGATCAATTGAATAATCAAACATCACTTCCTTGGGCCAAGCTATATGAGGAGAAGCTGATGTGGTCCTATTGATTTTGGCTCTGATAAGTGTTCTTCTCCGACTCTGACATAATGGCTGGAAGTGAGAATTGTGTCTGTTTGTGGAAGAGCAGGATAACACACACTTGTGTGTGTGTTTGTGAATGTACATTCACGTGCATACACACACACACTTATATTCACAGACAGACCTTTTCTAGAGGCTGGGACACTTGCTGTGGTTCAGTCCAGAGCATGTACCAGAGGGTTTGCCAGCTCTGGCATACGACCATGGATAGAATTGTTTGTCATGCCTTTAAGTGCCAGAGTGATCCCATTGTTTTAGTGGGATCTTGGTCAGGTGGAATTCTGAGTGAATGAAGCGTGGTTTGGAGCATGTAGCGTTTAGTTATTACCTTTTTGCCCCTTATGTCTGTTCAATATTTTATGAATGTTTAGCAGAGTCTTTGCACAGCCTCATTAAGTGCCTTTTTTGGGCTGCAATGACCAGGAGTGCTGTTAGCAGTTCCAGGAAGTGTGTCCATGTATCCTGTACCTGCCAAAGAGCTGCTGGACTTGGGATGAGCAAGGCAACCAAATCCTAGAACATTTATCAAAAACGTGAATTAAATTCTGCAGGCTTCTGTCACAGATCATCAGTATCAGAAACTTACTCACATGTGCTCTGTGCACCTTTTCAAACACTGCCAGAAATGGACCTCTGCAGCTGTTGCCTGCAGCTGTTTATGGTTTAGCTGTAATTTCATAGTTCTGTACGTGCTGGAGAAACCAAGATGGGTTATTGACTACAGACAGGCTCTACAGCCAGAGGGAAGGACACTTTATACTATGCCACAGTGTAAATAACCCCACAAACCCAAACATGGAAAAGGCATTCTGTTGCTGACAGCTGATTTGTGATTTTTTTTGCCACAAGGATTAAGTGCTGCTTGGAGCTGACTCGCCAGAGGACTCCTGTAGTTGGAGCTTGCTGGATTTTGTTGGGGTAGCTCCATGTTCCCATAGTCCTCACCTTCTGGTCTTTGGGAGAGGGGAACGAATTGTCCATCTTCTCCCTGCTCCTCTGTCTTTCCTTTCTCTCTTCCCCTGACACAGATTTCCAAACAGAAATGACTGGTTGCTGCTTTGTCTGTTGAAAGCTGTACTTGGTTTCTGGCTTGATGTTGTCCTAGAAAGAGATGAACTGTGACAATGCAGAGGGATGCAGAGGGTCCCCAGGCAGTACAAAGGAGATCTGCTTTATTGCACAAACCCGGCCTTTAGCCGGGTTAAGCAGTTAGCCAGCTATCAGTTTATGTGGTTTTAAGGCACAACAAGCCCATACACCACGATGTGGACATGTGGCAGTCACGCAGCATGTCTCTCATGTCTCTCTACCCCTATCCCAGCTGAATCACTCTCCCACAGTTCCCTTCTACTTAGCCTAAGTAGTGGGCCTGAGCCATGATTTTACAAGGGTAACAAAGCCCTTATAAGCCCTTTTATAAGGCTTTACCTATATGCAACAATCAATGAAAGCACAATCCTGCTAGTGAAACACTGATAGAGCATGATGTTCAGTTTATACTAGTACTTCTCAAGGGGAAAGAACCTGAAATTTAGAAATTATGGGGGAATTGAGTATGCATATGATATTCAGTGTTGGTTGGGGGGACATCAAACTGGCAGTATCAATAGGTCTAAGAGCTCAGCATTTGTAGTGTTGGGGTTCAGTAGAAAAGCCATCAGGTAACCAACAGCAAATACTTGTCAAAAGGTCCTTCTGAGGTTTACTCAGCATTCAGGTCATGACACAGTGGATTAAGTGTTGAGATCACACCATGTTCATGCATTTTCTGGGTCATTACCCTGCCTTTTTGGCAACCCCTTTGAGATCACAGTGATTTCTGATATGAGGACTCACTTGCACCAACGTCACACAAATACCTTCCCAAACCTGTGCTGGTAACAGTCTTGGGCTGAGTATTTCTGATAACCAGATATCTGCTCACACCCATGGAGTCATTCATGCATGAGTGGTTATTTTTTATGCTGGGAAGCATGTGGTCCTCCTTGTTCTGTGGCATCATTTCCCTCTCCTGCCTCAGCTGATGGATGTAAAAAGCATGGGTTCTATGTGGGACAATAGGCAGGTGGAAAGGAGTAAATGTTTTTTTCCTGTTCTGCACCAAGCAGAGATGAGAATGCCCTCTTGGAGCTTCCTGGTGAAAAGGGACAGGAATAAGAACCGAGGGCATTTTATTTGCAGGACCCCAGCGAGGCAGTAGAGGGGTTAGAGAAGTGAGGATTTTGGGACCTTCAAACTAAGCCTTCTTCTAGATAGAATGGATTTTCCCTTTATGTCCATGTGACATCCAGGACAACTTGTGTGCAGGTACTCACATGGAAAAAGGCTCCAGTCTCCAAACTGATAACTGCCATCACACACATTTTGTGACATATGAAGAAGTCTTTCTTCTCTCTACTTGTGCAACTTTTTATCAGGATGGTTGAGGGCTGAGATAAGGACTTTAAGGCCCCATAAAAGTAACTCAGGCACATAAACTGCTGTTGAGAGCATGAGCATGGTGCTGCCTCTTCCTGCATCCTTATGTTTTGTATGAGGGTCCAGCTCTCGAGAAAGCAAGAGCTCCTCAGAGGGCTGAATGTCACACTCAGCTCAGAGAATTCACCCTGAAATGACTAATTTTTTTACTTGATGAATTTTTACTTGAAAGTTTGCTACATGGAGAGAGGACTATCAAGTCTACTCCACTGAGACATCCATATAAATAAGACATATTTTTTTTAATCCCCCACCATCTTAAAGTGCCAAATCGATACTTTTTCACTAAACTCATAGTAGTACTTGACTTGGAAGCATAAGATCATTTCTTAAAATGTGTTGTGTACCAGAAAGGACTGAAATATCTTGCCTGAAAAAAACAGATCTAGCTTTTAGAGCAGGACTCTTCTGTAGGTTGTGCTGATTATTGCTTTGTGCTGCTTGACTGTGATTTTTGGCACACAGGGTCACATACCAAATTCCTGAAATAAAATGCTACATGATATTCTAAGAGTTCTTAGGAAGCTTTAAAAAGGGATTTGTCTGCTGAGTGGGTACCTCTTCTGGTGAAGCTAAATGATGCAGCAGCAATGGTTTAAAAGGAGAAAACTTTAGTCAGCAGATAATTAGTCTTTTTAAATAAGCACAAGGAGAAAAAAAGAAAACCTTCCATCAGACTTGTGTTTGTAGAAGTTGTCAGCAATCCCGCTTTGATTGGAGAGGGTGTGCAGCACTTTGAATAGTTAAAACATCTGTTCAGCGACGTTGTGAAACGCTCGTGTTCGGAGCCCCTGATAAGGGGGACTGCTGAGCACTTGGCTCATAGAGGCTCTACAGGCAGCAAGGGCTGCACAAACTGTGGCCACCGCTTGCCTTTCCTCCTCCTGGGCAGAGGAAAACATAGGAGACAGCTATTACTTTACATGTGATTTTGCTTTGAGAGGGAGAGAGCAGGAAGTGCTTCATGACAGAAACCTGCAGTTTTAAATAGGAGAGAGGAGGAGGAGAGCTCATGGGCACAGTTTGTGAACAGTTGAAACACTGACACAACAGCAGCAGGGGGAAACCAGACTTCTGCAAGAGCAAGCACGTCCCAAGCTATCCCGATGGAAGGAGAGACAGTCCCTGAGGCCAGGGGAGCAGCCAGCAAAGCCACTCGGATCGCCCTCGGTGTCTTTGTGAGTGGCACTGTTGTGCTTGGCACCGCTCTTTTCTTGGGTAAGTGACAGCATTGACACTAACCTGAGCACAACTCTCCCCAGCCTGTCTGCTGGGTGCTGGTGTCTGTGCCTCATGACGCCTTTTGGTGAAAATCTAAGTCTCTTTTTCTTTCCCCGCTTTTTATGTTTGTCCTGAAAGGGATATGTGTCAGTAAAGGAGTTCTTGTTGTGGGAATGCTAGAGCTGGAGGATGCAATGTGAACTTGTGTAACGTTTTGAATGCTGAATTTAAATTTGGATACTCAATTGAATGTTTTCTGACCAGAACTGGGTTCTTTCACAGGATGGAGAGAAACAGGTGAGATTATGCCGATTACAGATTCACCGGTTGTGACCGATGTGGAGTAATATTCTATGTTTCCTGAACATGAATCTGAGTAGTGCACACATTTTATGGAATCTTTTGGGTTTTCCTTCATTTGGTTTTCATTTAGGGCTTGATTTAAATTCCTGCAGAAAGCTTCAATGGTGCATATGTGTGCACATTTTTTTAGATCTTTCTGTTCTTCTATGATGAATTGCAAAGTTGCATTTGCAAAAGTCACAAAGAGAGCATCTAGGATGAAATTGAAATGTTCTCATCAGATATATAAGCTGTAACTAGATGCAACAGAGAAGGAATTTGTTTTTCCTCTCCCAGATTTGAAATTATCTGTAGATTGGTTTTGTTAGAATAACTCTTGAAAGCGTATGCCTACACTTCTGAAATTATGTGTAGAAGTATAAATATGCCCAGAAACTCCAACCAAAGAGGAACTGTGTTATATCCTGTAAGAACTTTGCAGAGTTGGATCCTCTTTTGGAACAATTCAGCCCAACTTTTTATTTCTTTAGACCAACACAGTTTTCCCTAGGTTGGTGGAAATCTTGCCTCTAAGCATATCTTTTGCTTTCCTTCAATCCTTTATGATCTTGTGATCTTGTTTGACAGATCTGCTTTGTTTATAGTCACAACATAGAAAACAATGTCAGGTTTTCTATAGAATGTTTAAAGTACCAGGCTCACTCTTCGTTAGAGTTTTTCTGCTCTGGAGCAATTTCTGCAACATTTGCAGGCAAATAACTTCTGTGTTAGTGATCCCATTCAAGTCAACAAAACTTTTTATAACCATGAGTGAGTTTGAATCATCAAATTTCTAGATAAAAAAAAAAAGTTATTCACTTAAAGAATGTGGTATAAACACCAGGGAGTAATAATGGAGAAGCCTTATTTCTTTTTGCCTGCACTAGATTTGTTTGTTTATTGCTTAAAGCAATAAAGGCAATAGACATTTACCACCACAGTTCTCAGAGATAGAACTGCTTTATCCATAGGCCAGGTGTGAAAATTCAAGCAAATATATTAATTCTTGCAGTTTTCCAAGTGTGCCTGTGGCATGTTCTGTAGGCAGGGATTCAATGTCAAAATTTCATTGGCAGAACTGCTAAGAAAATAAAAATGTTGGCCTTGGGTCAACCAAAATGCTTTTAGGATTTGTTTGGAAATTGTCTGAAATTTTCAACCTAAAGAACCAAGGAAAAAAAGTTAAATTGTTTTGGTTTAACATTTTTTTCACTTAGATGTTTCCATGCTTCATTGTGACATGGTTTTGTTTGTAAGTTTGAGCTTAATATTTTTTAGTTTTATTTAACTGTAGAAATGGACATCATTTTTTCTGTCCATATGAAATATTTCAGGCACCTCGAGATGTTCTTTTTTCTTCAGTTTTCATTTAGTCTGCAAACTTGCTGCTTGTGGTACACATGAAATCAATTTAACAGCCTGAGGAGTGAAATGTAGCTTTCTTCTGCTTTCTTCTCCTCATAGTTCGTGCAAGTCTAAGGAGGATGTGGGAGAATCAAGTATTGTTATTTACTGTTCCCTGCTCGTGCTGGCGGTGACCTCACTGTGACTCCAGCGGGGAGCTACGAGGGCAGAGGCTCGGCATTGCTGGGGTCCTGCCTGTGACACTCTGGGAGCACTGGGTCTGTGACAGGACAGAGCCACCTCCTCCTTGGAGGAAGCAGATTGCTCTCCAGTTCCCTTGGGTGAGATGTTGGGCAGCTTTGAATCTCAATTTCAGAGCCTCTCCTCCTGACTTGGTAGTCCTTTAGGCTCCTAACATCACAGGAATGTTTACATTATTTGCATCTGTACATTTGTATGCCTTTTCCCTTATATTTTTTGTTAAACTCGGTTGTGGTGTGTATTTGCTTAAGAATCTGGAAACAGCCTTATTAAGGAAGAAGCTAGGGTGCTAAGAGTTACAACCATGACTCTAAGTAACAATGTCATGATTAGCTGTCTTAACAATAAAAAGGCAAGAGAACAAAACTGCAGTTTTTTCTGTCAAAATTGGGTCACTTAAAATGAAAATGTTACTGCCAAAAATTTGTTCTAATGATAAAATTGTAGGTTTCCCAGTTGAAATGGTATTTTATTTTCGTTTATAAGTATCAAAAACACAAGGGCTGCTTCAGATTAAGAATTAAATGATGTCTGGGCTTTTCCCTCCTTTCTCTGCTTTGTTAAGAAAAAAAGTCTAGCAAACATTCAAGATGTGGATGGATTCTAAAGGGCTAAATCCTAATCAGGGAGAAAGGTGAACTGGGAGGAGTGCAACACTTAATTAAAAGGGACATTATCCATTATTTGTAGTTCATCTTTGTAGTGGCTCAAAACCATATTCTGGAGATCTCAACTTCTCTATTTTCTTCTGTTCTTCAACATTCCCATTACAACCTTTGTATGCCTCAAAATCTTGTGTATTTCTTGGCTAATTTACAAAGGTGCTTGAGGTGTTATGTTTCACTAAACCAATGCAAGCTTTGTAAAGCTGTCCAGAAATAGTTTTGCATTCCCATTTTCTGAGAAACTTGGATTGAAATCCAGCTATTTCTGTCATTAATTGCCATTAAAACTATGAGACTGGAAGAGATGAAATAGCTTTATATTAAATTCTAGCTTTAGGACTTTTTGTAAAAAGATTTTCCTGGGCTGAAATGATATTTCACATTTTTCTTTCACTTTTGAACAGTGTATAGCTACAGCAGAAATTGCTTTATAACTATCAGCCCTGTTAAAGCTATGGTACCATTATATATTCCATTGTTGTGGGTTTTTTTTTCAGTGTTATTTGCTTTTTTTATTTTTGCTGTGGACTGTTATTAAGATAATGGATATAATGAGACATTCCTTTGTGCCTACTGAGCACATCTAGTGAGTACTATTTCACCTGTCCCTTGGGATTCTTCCTTCCTAATCCCAAGTATTAATTATCTGCATATTTGCTGCCTGAGAGCAGTGTCTGAAATTAGCAATTCCTGTGCTTAAATTTCAGTGGCAATTGTAATACGTCTTTTTAAAAGATGAGCAAAATTAACTGACAGTTTCACAGTTCTTCTCAGCAAGGCTTTTGGAAGCAAATGCAATTACAATACTTTTGGGAGACTGTTCAGACAGAAACTGGGTTGTGCCTTAAAAAGCGCAGCTATCCTTGTGCCCATTGCAATCTGCTCCGTTCCAGGCTGCGATAAGGAGACCCTGGGAGTGTCCTGTGGGTGCTGGGTTGTGCTGGGCAGTGCAGTGCTGCTGCAGGGCAGTGTGAGCCCCGCAGCTCAGGGGAGCTGTGGAAACCCTGCAGAGGGTGGTGATGCTGCTCCATGTTGCATTTCCAAGCATGGGAGGTGCAAACTGGTTTAATGGAAGTTCCCTGCCCATGGCAGAGCATTGGAGTTAGAGGATCTTTAAGGTCTCTTCTAACCCAAGCCATTCTATTCTGCTGTGTTTCCAAGCTCTGGAGGATGGTAACAATGCTGAATTTTTTGTATCATCGTGGTGCTCATTGCCAGTGAGTAGGGCTGAAGTGATGCTACTCCAGGCACTGTGCAGAGACAGCCCTTGCTCTGTGCTGCCTCTGAGCAAAGAGGGGGAAGGAGAAAGTGGGACTAGGAGGGGAAAGTTATTTGTACAAGCTGCAGTATTTACATAATATACATTCTAAATATTTACTTAATATACATTCTAAGTGCTCTAAGTCAATGCAGTCAGAGAGGCACTGGGACCAGAGGCTGCACTGATGTTGGAATGATCGAGTACACAACATTTGGCTGCAGTTGTCAAAATTCATAGCAAATGATCTCATTATGGTTTTTCATTTTGCAGTTAGCCAAGGTCTTATAAAGTTTCATCCGAAGCAACAGTACTGTTTGACTGCAGAATGCATTGAAGCTGGTAAGCAGCAATTTTATCCTCTCAATTATATCATGATTATAGTATGTTAATGCGATATTTATACCACTTAATTTTTTCCCATTATACATTTTACTCAGGGAGCTTAATTAATGAGGGAAAAAGAACAACAACCCCAAACTTTTTTAAAAGTCACTGTTCAAGTTGCTTCAGTTTTGTTTATTTCGTACAATTAAAATTCATGTTTTAATTTGGTCTAATACTAGTCTAACTAGGTTGACTCAAAGTTTCCCATTGGGGTTATTTTTCTTTTTTTTTGTAATGGGAAACAAAATGTTGAGTGACTAGACCTTCAGGTATATTTTGTTGCTTTCTTCCCAATTATCAGAAAACCAGCAAGTGAATTGTTAAGCACAGAGATGCTTTTGTACCAGGTCTGGCACATACTTTATATGATTTTATATTAAAAGGGGGTGGATTCAGACTAGTTATATGGAAGAAAATTTTTATGGTGAGGGTGGTGAAACACTGTCACAGGTCACTCAGAGAAGTTGTGGATACCCCATTCTGGAGGTGTTCAAGGTCAAGTTGGTTGGGACTCTGAGAAACCTGGTCTAGTTGATTATGTCCCTGCTTATTGCAGAAGGTTGGACTAGGTGACCTTTAAGGGTTCCTTCCAACCCGAACTGTTCTATGATTTTATGATTAGGTACTGAAAAGCTACTGAGTCTTGGGCTTGTCACACTGATCTCTCTCTTACCACCTCTCTTTCACTGACAATAGTAACTGGTAAGGAAGCAGTCACAAAATAGAGCTGAAAATACAGTTAACTTTTTCAGTGTATGGTCGATGAGAATTTGATTTGTTTTCTTGTGCAGTATTCAACTGGAGGTAAACGCTGCATAGTTACTGAAATGCTAATCACAATCTACTTAATATGTATCACTACTAAATTCCTCAGGCAATTAATTCTATCATGGCAACAGTGGAGAGCCTGTCTTCAGGTGTCTGCTCCAGCAGCTCATGTTCATGAAGTGCTAAGTTCAGGCATCATTGCTATATGGCACTCAAGAAGATTCATTGCAGATATTTTGTCTTTTTTATTTGTTTGTTTGTTTCTCATTGATCATCATTTCTGGACTGTAGCCTCATGTAATTATTTAGGAAAAAGTGTTCCACAAAATGTATGTGGTGTCTTTTTTACAGCTGCTGGCATCCTGAGCAAGATAAATCAATCTGTAGATCCATGTGAGAACTTCTACCGATTTGCATGTGATGGTTGGATATACAATAACCCTATTCCTGAAGATATGTCCAACTATGGTGTTTATCCCTGGCTGCGACACAATGTGGACCTCAAACTAAAAGGTAAGTAGATAATTTCAAAAAGTATTTGGTTGGCTTGTCACTGTGGCCAGTGACAAGGCTAATTGTTAATTGGCTGGGTTTGAGATGACCAAAAATTTCCAGTTTTCATCACTGGATAACATCCAACAACTCAACTTGATGTTCTCTTTTAAGTATATTTTTCTTTTTTCAATTGAAAATCACATTGAGATATACTGAATTTAACATAAACAGAATTTGGGAGGAAGAGTAGAACTTCTGGGAATTCTGGAAATTCTACCAGTTAAGAATGGAGGGATGAAATGATGCTGATTATACCAAAAGGCAAAGACAAGGGGATTTAACCCTTTCCCCCTTGCAGTAGATGTAAGTAGATGTCTTACACACAGAAAAGAATATCTCACAATCAATCGTCAGTCCAGGGCAACAGGCTGTCTCTAACAGTGGCCAACAGCAGGAAAGACTATAATAAGGCCAAACCAGAGTGATGTTTTCCAGTGGACTCACCTAGCCCTTGGCAGAGGCAGTTCTCACACTTCTGGAGATGGAGTTTGTTTGGGTATTGGGTTTCCTCCCCACTGTCATTCAAGCTGCCACTGAACTACCTGAACTATCATCAGTGAAACAGAAAGTTGCTTAAGAATGTATTTCTGGAGGAAAATATAGCCCCAGGGTGGAAATGTGTAGGAAGAAAGGTATTTTAATCTCATGTGTCTTGACTTTGGGCTATACTCTGCAGCATGGCTACCTTGCCAGGAAGCTCTGCAGACCAGCTGGGGAGAAAGGGTGGTGATTATTTTTAGGTAGGAAAATCTTGCCAGATTCTTATAGTCTTGGCTAGAAATGAGTCATTCAAAAAGAGGGAGACATACAAGATCTAATATTGGTGGTGGTGTGCTTGAGCTTTGCCCACCTTGAGTACATAATTGACATATTAATTGACATGAGAGCCTGGCCTGAGATTACCACAGAACAGAGGTCAGTTTTAGGATTTATTGCTAAAATATAGGACTTATTTTTCTTTGGATTTTGTGTAGGCACCAAAGTCCTTCTCCAATTGCTTTCTTCAGTCTTATTGTATTCAATTTTCACATCATTAAGTATTTTGAAAGCTGCATTTGGATTCAGAATATGAGTTTTGGTTTTCAGCATAATATATGATCTCAAGACTTTTGTTTAAAGTCTGCTGAAGATGTCACAAGGAAAGGGAAAAAAAAATATTGCCAGAGCCTGTTTTAAGTTATACTTTGCATTCTAATTGTTCTGCTGCCAAAATTGGGTGGTATTAGATAACTGTACATCTTGCATGAACCGTAGCCACAAAGAGCCCAGTCTTAATTGAATATAGAGTAGCAAGCTGTCACTGTCATCCTTAATTTCCTCTTTTTACAGGTCCTAATCAAAGACAACATGCTAGGCCAGATTTTTATTTGGTTTTCTTTCTGCAGTCCCTTTAGAAGTTGCTAATACATAGCTAGAAAAACTGCAAGACAAAGAAAAAAACATCCAAGTGGGAAGTATTTGCTAAATGGAAACTCCATATCAGATAAAGGGTGTTTATACAAAATTATTTAATAGGAGGCCCTTGGCATGGACAGGGACAAAGATGTGAAATGCTGGTTGGTGTACAGGAGTGTTTTTAATACAATATTTGCCATCCCTCCTTAACTTTTTGCTTCATGAACTTTCCAAAATATATTCTTTGTAATTAAAAAAATGAGAAAGGAAAGTGTTGGTAGCTGAAATAACAAGCATAACTTCAGTCTCTAGCAATATTTGTGCTTTCTCTTGAGTTATTTCAATATATTAGCTCAACACTGTGTTATTATTTTGTGTATGACCACAATCTTGCTAGCAGAAGTTTTAGCAAGAGGAAGAACTCCTGCATAGAGAAACAGTTATAGGGCTGAATAGACCTTGGAAGCAAATTTAATCTCTCCTTCCTCAAGAACTTTTAGTAGAACTTTGTACCACTTGGTAAAGACCTGGTTATTATGCAAGTTCTATGCTCTGAAATACTTATCACATTAAAGAAAACTATTAATCTTAAAGTGATAACATGGCTTGGCAAGAAAGACACATTTTTCATATTTGATTTTCTTTGATGGTATGATATAGATGGAAATATTTATTGAGGCTATACATTAAAAAATTATGTTACTTAAAAGAAACTATTTGGACATCTAATGTGTTTTCTGGTCCCTGAATGTTTCTAAGCCTGCTTCTGTTCCTGAGAGAGGGATTTTGGGCAAAGACTTGTTACACAGGTTGCACAAGTGTATCTTCAGTATACTG
>WAAG01007210.1:61995-81278 GCA_013390105.1 Tichodroma muraria | reverse complement strand
GTGACAGCAGCACCGTGTGTGCCTTTACCAGTGGCAGTGAGATCAATCCAATCTCAGCTCACAAATCAGTGCAAAGGGATGCTGCCATTGCAAGGGGCTGCTGCAGGCTTCCCTAACAGCCCAAACCCCATCAATCCCCATCCTGTGAATCCCCTTTAACTGGGCTGAGGCGATTTCTTTTTCATGGATTTTTTTGTGCACATCTGAGTGTGAGGCAGACATTCTGTTTTTCAGTTTATAGATCTGATTTAAACCACAAAGGGCAAAAAGTGACTTCTGCAACCCCAAGACATAAATTATTATTATTGTGGATATCAGTTTAGATGCAGGGAGAAGGTTCCAGAAGGACAGACTATGCCTTGGCTCTTTAGGTTGCTCAAAGTCAGATGAAACATAATCCACGTTAACATTCAGAATACATGAAAATCTTGATTATAAAACAGAAAAGAGAGAGGAGAGACACTTGAAACAGCCTGGGAAGGCACTGGGATGCTGCAAAATGTCCAAGGCAGCTGGTGAAAAGGGGCAGAAAACTCTGGGAAAGCCAGACACAGGGAATCAGCAAAGCCAGGAGAAAGGAAAAGCAAAGGTATCTGATCCAGAACATGCTCTGGATGGAGAAAAAGGCAAGTCTGAGCTACAGGACTCTAATCCCTTCCCAGGGCTCTGGTGGATACAGAAACTCCATGTCCTGTTCTCCTGGTTTATACAATCACCAGTCTCCAGGTGAATTATCAACTCTTATTTACTGCTTATATAGCCCCAAACCATTTACAGGGAGAAAAAGGCCTTTAAAAACTTGTTTTTAACACAGGGCCAGGCTGGATTTTGAAACTGCTGCACAGCTCAGATGGATCACCCAAAACACCAGCAGCAAGTCCTCCACTGCTTTGAAGACTGGATTCCCATGGGGAATTCTGCACCATCCAGAGGACCACTGCTCCCAACTGGCAGCATCCAGCAGAACTCCAGTGGAATCAGTAAGGATATGCTGATTTAGACAAGACAGTCAATGGAATTGCATGGATTACCAGATGAGAATTTGGTCTAAAAATGCCTCAGTATTTCCAATTCTTTCAGTGAAAGAAATGCAAACTTCTTCATTGCTATCCAACAGCCACTGCAGAGCTTGTGTAGAATAAATTGGTGGATTTTACCCCAGTTTTCCTTGGGCACAAAGTCCACCGGAACATCTGACCCTGCACCCAGCAGAGTGACACAGCCCTGGAAGCTGAGGTACTCTTTCAGGCTCAGAGAGAACTGCTACAAGTCAGAGCTAAGGGTTTTTGTGGGTTTTTTTTAATGGGAATAACACAAGGGAAGAGAGCTCACACTGCAGCTGGTCACTGCAGTGACCAAATCAAGCTAATGAGTCTGAATGGAAAATTCAGGATCCAGGGTTGTTCCAGTGGCAATTTTCATTAGCACTGAACTAACACCAAAGAATGTTAGCAATGTTTTAATGCAAGCACTGACATCATTAACAATTAATTGTGTTTAAGTGGAGTTTCAGTGATTTAAAAGCCTGGCTGCTCAGGGTGAAATCTACCTTGACTGCATGGATCAGTATTGGTATCCCAGAGTCTTTCCCATGGAAAAGAATAAGGACATTGGAACAGGGTGGGAAGGGAAAATATACATTGGAGAGGAAAAATACTCTGATTTTCCTAGGGAATAAAGGGTAATATGGATGGGGTGGCTTCTTTAGAGGAGAAAAACATATGAACCAAAGGACAATTAAGGCAGCCCCTCACTTGTTCACAGCACTCTTGACTATCAGGAAGGGTCTGTTCTTATCTAGAACAACTGGTGAAAACCAGGAACCTGTGTCCATAGCCAAGGACAAAGCCTAACACCCAGCAGTCACTTTCAACAACCGAAAATCTGGCTCAACAATTTTTCACTTCTTCATAAACTACAGGCACAACCCAGCTCCACTGACTGCGGCGAGACTTTTATTTACGGACTCTGAGGTGAATTAGAACGTAATTTCCACTTTGTTCAGCCACTGTTTTGTAGCTGTTGGGGGGAAAAAAAAGGAGATTTCAAGAGTGATTATGTATTCAGTGGAGGTCCAAACACAGCCCTCATCATCCAGAGCCTTCTGTGCCAGGTCACTGCACTCACCAGGGACAGCAGCCAGGTCACGAGCGCCTGGTAGATGTTGGCTGCTCCCAGCACCTTGTCAGGCACCTGCCCCTCACACTGATCTGTGGCCACTTGGCCACAACTTGCCAGCCAAATGGTCATCAGCAGCACCTCCTTTTTCACACTGTGGGATCCAGGCAACGTGTCAACAGCAGGCAAAAAAGAGGCTTCCTGTCAAAAAAAAAAGATAGTATGAAAATGGAAATGGAAGTCACTTGGATTACTGGAAGTGAATTCCTCATCAGGAATTAATTACATTCATTGCCATCACAGGAGGGGCATTTAACACCCAGAGAGCATTTATCAAAGAGGGAGAATGAGCCATAAAAGCCAGGTTGTTCCATCAGTGGCACCTGCCTGAGCACTGCAGGTTTTCTTGGACAGCTGTCACCTGGGTCCTCATTTAGTTACACACTGCCTGCTGAATGGAAGGTTACACAGTCACAGCTGGAAAAGTGTGATTGCATTTATTCTGTATTCAAGACTCAGTGTTTGGGTATTTTTTTAATCACTGAAAAGCCCTCAAACAAGGCCGACAGTGTGAAAACTCATTATTTTCTGCTTCACCTAACATCCCTCATTTCAGAGATGAGGTCACAGTTAAGGGAACTCACCTCCTTTCTTTACTTCAGTATTGATAGTTTAGGATGCAAATTCCCTCTCCTTTAAGAGAACAGTCAAGACACAACTTCAAGCTTGAACTGTGGACTTACAGCTTTTTGTCCTTCCACAGCTGCAGCAGCTGCAGCTGTAATTATTGGCTGGCTTTTCTTCCTATCTATATTCAGCTTGCTGCCCCTGACATTTCTTTGATAAATGAACCAGCAAGTCCCTAAAATCCCAAAGATTCTCCAGTACTGCTCCTCAATAGTTATGATCACAGAATCATGGGAGGGGCCTTAAAACTCATCTTCTTCCACCCCCTCCCACAGGCAGGGACAACTTCCACTGGACCAGGCTGCTCCAAGCCCCATCCAACCTGGTCTCATGTTTTCAGTTGCTCCATGTAGCCCATAATGAGGATTTCTGCCCACACCTCTACACTGAATGAACCTTAATTTGATTTACCTGAATTTACTCTGAAAGCAAAGCAAGCTAAATCCAATTACAGCCACTTTAATTCTGAATTAAAATGTCCAAAAAGGTGTTTCATGACTAATCCACTTGACAAGCTAATGTAGCTTGACTTTTGTGCTGGTCCTCAAAACAGACAACTTCTTAAAATGGTTTAATAAGGAATAAAATGAAAACAGCTCTACTGTGTCACCCAGTGTTTTGGTACCAAATAAAACTGCAATTAGTAATAAAGGCAGAACAGCCCTGCAAACGTGTGAGACACTGCAGATTTGTATTAATTAATTTTACTGTAGTCCTGGGGTGCCAACAGAATTCCTCATGCTTTGACCCCTCCACTGAAATCCCCCGAGGAAGAGGCCTTGGGAGAAATTCCGAGACCATGAGGGAAAAGCGACCTTCTCCTATATCCTGTGTTGGGGAAAGGATTCTTCCTTCCTCCCTCCACAAGGGTGTGGGGATCAAAGAGAGGAGGTAATTTAAGAGCTAATGACATAAACAGGATCTATAACCAATGTTCCAGCAGGAAATCTCCAACCATTCCAAGCTCCCTCGGCCCAGCAGCAGGGGAAGGCTCAGTGGGTTTTCTGACCAAAATCAGCTAAGTTTACTTATCAAGGTTCTTTCTGACTGAAGTTTTGGTGAAGGCTGGACCTTCCCTCTCCTCCCTCTGCCAGCCTCCTCACCCCAACAACAATCTAAGTGTAGAACTTGAATAACTTCTGAAATATTAAGACTAATGAACAAAAAATGAGCCAATCCAGTTTAATTCTGGGCAAGAGTAACTGAAGAAAGACACAACTGGTGCTTTCTGGGTATGGCTTCCCACAGCACTGCCCAGTTTACCCCAGTCTGCAGAGGAGAGTTCAATTTGCCCACGTTACACTGGCTTTTATTTGTGACAGTATTAGGTTATAAAAAGCCTAAATTACTCAAATTCTGGGCTATTTTTGGTTGCTCTGGCTGAAATTGTGCTGTCACTCAGAGACAGGCTTGCAGCTGATTGCAGTCAAGTGCCAACAATTACCAAAGAGTAAATAAGATAAAATTTCCTCTTCCCAAATTCTTGCTATTTTATTTTGCAATTAGAGTTTATGTCATTACAAGTCCCAGCCCTTCAGCTCAGTTTCCCAATCACTCTCCATCCCCAGCTCTGGCCTTTTTCCCTCCACTCCCACATAACAACAGTGCAAGGGGGAGCAGCAACCACGCTGAGCAGTCAAGGAGTGCCCTCTGCCCAAATCCACACCACAGGGAAATGAGGAAAAAAGGAATTGCAAGATAACTTCAGGACAGCCACATCACCCAGCCTGCAGCGACAGTGGTGTTGAACTCCCACAGAGGCACAATGGCCTGGGGCTGAGGGAGGGCAGGGTTAGGTGGGATATGGGGAAGGAATTGTTCCCTGGGAGGGTGGGGAGGCCCTGGCACAGGGTGCCCAGAGAAGCTGTGGCTGCCCCTGGATCCCTGGCAGTGTCCAAGGCCAGGCTGGATAGGGCTTGGAGTGACCTGGGATAGTGGAAGATGTCCCTGCCCGTGGCAGTGGGTGGAACTCAATGAACTTTAAGGTCTCTTCCAATCCAAACCATTCTGTGAGTCCATGAAAATCCCAAAGGAAACTACAATTTACTAAAACCTCATTTTAAAATAAGTAGCAATTTACCTCCATATTATTATTATTTTAAACCAGAGCTGTTTATGATGACAGCAAGCCAAAGCCTGGTGGGCACAAGATTGCCAGCCAAGATTAACATCATTTTATTTCTAATAAAACAGCTCTGAGTAGTTAAATAATACCTTTGTTGATGTTTTTTAAAAGAGTAGCAAGCATTACTCTTCCTACACATCCATGTTAGATTGCACAAAGAGTTTCAAAGACTGGGAAACATTAATGTCAAAGCAGTGAGAAATTGGAATGACCGAGGAGAAGTTCAGGAGCCAGGCAGTAACTTGACAAAGAATTCCCAGCGGAATCAACTCATCCAGTCCAAGGAGTTGCCCCAGTGGCAGGATAGGCCAAGGAAAAACCAATTTTTTCCTTTAATAGATACATTCTCTCCTTTTCAGGTAAATAAAACTTCAATATTTCCCTCCCAGCACCTTTTCCAACACTACCATGGAAGCAAGGCAGCACATTCCACCCAAATACTCTCCCTACTCCACTGGACAGACCCTGCAGCAGCAAAAACTCCATCCACACATCCCCTGCATGGAAAAGGAAGAGAAGATAAATTCACATAGTCTCCTCCTTCATCACAGAGGGGTGACCAAGGGGGAAGGGGAGGAATAGGAAGACTGTCATTCTCATTGGCTGGAAGTTTAATCAAAATAATTGTTTTCAGCCCTGTCTAAATTTATCCTCCTATGTCATCTGCACCCTAGCTTGGATCCCAGATTTAAGAGGCAATCCCTGATGAATGGCAAATTACTGACTGCAGAACTCTTTTGCCAAACGATGCATCTGCTGTGGGTTTGTAAATGTGAGCTGATTTCTAAGTGCTGGAGCAGCTCGAGCTAATTTCTCTAATGAACCTTCCCCTCTCATTCCACAGCTGCTCTGGTATTCCATGTTCCTGCTCTGCCGTGGACAGAGCTCGTGGTACAAGCCATAACCATGATGACTCTGTGGTTATATCCCTATTTTCCACACAGTCACGTGGGAAATGTAGGATTTTTAGGACACATTTAACAATTCTGGCCATCTAAGGCACAGCAGAATATCACTATTCCACGGCTTCTAAAAATTCTTGCATTACATGAAGACATATTGGAAATGTCAAGTGTTTGTTCATTTTCATTCTGTGGGGAAGGAAAAATGATGACAATGCCATCTGTTAGATGATTTGAAACTCCACATTAAAGCGTGGAATAAACCCTGAAACCATTCAAAAAACTGCTTTATCTCTGCAAAGTGGGAGCAACGGGTGAGAATGAGGAGAGGATCTGCAGTCCCTGCATGCAACTGGCAGAACACTCTGGAATTAGGAAGTTGACTTTTCCTGACAAAAAGGAGAGTACAATTGATGTTCAATGGTCTGAATGGTCTTTCTGTAAATGCACTTCTGTACCAGAGTCACTCTGAGGCACCACTGCCTTTCTGAGCATCACGCTGAGGTTATGGATCTGAAAAACATGATGGGGGCAACATGGTATTGAAATTTCTGATGTGGATGAGCCTCAGATTGCTCAAATGGAGGAATTATGATGCTCCAAAGCAGATAACTCTGCCAAGGGAAGTTGGAGGGATTCAGGGAGCAGTGTAATGGAGCATTATTTGCTCTGATCTCCATAGTTCTCAATTCACTTAGGGAACTCCAGATCATGAGAGTTTAAGTTAAAAAAATGTAATAGTAAAGAAAATTACTTTGCTGAAAGTTTTCTTGCTCTGGACAATTATTCTTAGTCTTGGGTATGAAGAATAAAATGTCTTAACTGCACTAAGGGAATTCTCAGCTGCTTCACTGCAGTTAATGGCTCATCTATCAAAGATGTGGATAAACCACATCTCTTGCATGGGAGGCAAAGATCTGGTCCATAGGATTTGTTAGCAGAGAGATGCTGTGGATCACACAGGATCAAAATATTTTTGGTCCAAATTCAACAAGTTTCAAAAAACCATTCAAATAACCAGTAACAAACAGCTTTTTTTTTTATATATCTATATAATTTCTTCCTTATTTCTTAGAAGTGGGAAAATTTTCTGACAAAGGCTCAGCTCAGGTAAACACTGACCTGAGAAGTGCATTAAAATTTAAACCAAAGCAACACTGAGTCTTATTTGAGTTTGTTTGCTTTCCGAGACATAATCATTAAAAATGAGAAGTGCCTTTTCCATGATTGGTGTTTACACTCCAGTAACACTTGGAGAGGCTCAGAAGGATTCCCAGCCTCATTGTGCTGGTGTTCTGAGCACATGTAACAAAAAGTTCCTCCTCTAATGAGTTTATACTCCTGGTTAATGAGAGGCAGCTGAAATGAGTAAAGGAAGTTTAATTACTTACACATTTCATGTTAGCACAAGACTGGGAATCGGGAACTTGTGCCTCAGTCCTGGCTCTGGAATGAAGTGTTTCTCTGTGGAACTGTAAAGTGAGGATAATATTTTCTTATCCTGGTCCCTGTCTAGCTGGATTAATTATCAAAAGTCTGTAAAGTGCTCTGAAGAGGAAGAGTGTAAGATTATCAACAAACTTTCAAAATCAACCTTTCCTGCTCCTGAAAGTGCTGTGGCCTCTCAGCCCCCTTAGTGTGATCTTATCTGCATCTTCCACAACTTGTTCTTCAAAGGATTCCAACCTGCCTCACAAAAGAAAAAAAGGGTCAGGACTTCCAGACCCTCCAAAGGGAAGGGAATTGCACGTTGTCACTTGGAAATGCTGGGACAGAGCATGGAATTGGTCCTCAGCCATCTGAAATCTAGGCTGGCATTTGGCACATGCTCCAAGCTGGGTTTAAATCCTACGGAAATGGCTCTACTTGGATACTCCAGGAGACTCCCAGGAGGCTGGAATGAGAATATCTTTAAGGTCCCCTCCAACCCAACCCATTTGGGATTGGCTCTATGATTCACCACACATTTATCAACTGGGGAAAAGCCTCATTTTTTCTTCCCATCTATTCATCTTTTTCATGTATTTCATGATACTCTATGGAAATCCCCAATGAAACAAAGGAAAATAAAGGGTCTGGGGGAGGAAACTGCTCAGCTGCTTTATCAGGAAGTTTTAGCAGAGCTAAAGTGGCTTGTTTTACAGACTGCCAGCTTCCAATTAAAATGGATTGTATCCACTTTGTCACAGGCTCTGTACTCTTCCCTCCAGCTATAAAACACCCTCCAAACAACCCTTCAGACCTGTGAATTTGGGGCTTCATGATCCTGAGAACTGCTAAGTGCTTACAGTGTTCCCTGAAGCTGGTGGAACTCCAGGTGCTTGGCACAGAGTTGGGTAGAGCTCTGTGTTTGCAAAATAAAAATAACTGCACGATTCTTCCACTGCATAATCTCGGATAAAGCCCTGAATTCCATTCCCTGCCACTGAGAATAATGCCCCATAATGAGTATTTGTGGAATAATGTGTTTACAAGTTGTAACCAAGCTTATCCCTCTTTGTGCTGAGATTTGGAACATGAGCCCAGCCTAAGTCGATGCTGAACAAGAAGGCACAAGGAAAACCAGGAGTGCAGTTTAAATCCTGCAGTTCCTTTAACAGGCATTCCTGTACATCCCCTTGGGAAAACAGAGGGGCAGGTTCTGCCTCCTTTCACCTACAAATAGCATCAGTGATCACAGCCCTGAGGTACGGACAGGAGTTGGGAATTCTGTTTTGATTCCAAGAGAGAGAATCACGGCAGAAAGTGTTTGTTTCTCTGTGAATTAAACGTGACTGGCACTTGTTCAGAGCCACTGCAAACCCAGGGCAGCTCTTCCTGCTGCCAGCACAGGGCCTGGCACGGAGCAGGACCTGAGGAGACAAAAAGACCAGAGATGGTTTTGTGTCCTCCTACCCTCACCGAGATGAGAAATAGAATTTGGCTCATGGATATTTTACATTATTGTCTTCAAGTTTAATGTGAACATCCTATTAATGTGAATGGAGGAGTATTCAGGACCTCTACTGGCAGCAAGTTCATGCATGGAATCCTGGAAACTCTGCTCCTTTTCCTTGTATTAACCTTTCCCTTAAGCAACAGCAACAAATGTTCCCATCTGTCAAACTCAGGCAGGAGTGTATTGAGGAATAAGCCTAAACTCATTTTAATCACTTCCAAGATATGCCGAGGAACGTAAAGGATTAAATATCTCACATTATCCTGGGGCCTTTCCAAACTGCAGAGAAACAGCACTGCAAAATCTCGTTGCTTTGTAAAACCCTGGTTCTTCAATTCCTTCCACAGCTGGAAAAAGCACAAACGTGGGAGCTCCTGGGAGCCATCAGAGTGGCTCTCCAGGTTTACATGGAAGGTTCTCCATGGCTTTTTGGTGACCCCGTTGCATTCAGCACAGGTGGATTTCCTGGTTCTGAGCATTTCTACAGCAATTTGGCTGGAAAACCTCTTAAAGCAGCCAAAGGTTATAAAAGCAGCTTTACTGTGTGGCTCTTAGACCTGCTCTGGTGGTGTGAGCAGAACTGGGGAGAGGAGCCATGAGGATGGCAAGTACAACCTGCCCTAAGAGTGCTTGGGCACTTCCATAACATTCCTGACTCTGGGAACACAGAGAGCAAACTCCTCCTGTGTGGAGGGAGGTGTTTATAACACAGATCTAGAGCCTCTGCTTGCCCATTCAAATCCTTAGGTGCCATCCTGAGCCTCAGCTCCTGGGATTTGTGCCCACAGCCAGGGACAGCAGGAAGCAGCTACTCCACCAAAGTGCTGTGCCAGCAAATCCCCCCGTTTGCTTTCCCTGGCACCATGTGGGAAGATGAAGAGGAGGCCAGAAACACAGGCTCTGTGCCAGCTGCCAGCCACCCATGCTAGAAAAACATTTCCTTGGGATCTTCCATCTATTCCAAATGCTGTGTGCTGGGCTGGTGGCACAAACAGGAATCTTGGCCTTCTGTCTCTGAGTGCTAAGTTTAACTCCATCTCTAATTGCCTTAGTTTATTTTTAAGCCTTTCTTGAGTCGAGGCAGCGGGGTTCATTAAGTACAAGAGATTTTAATCTTGTTTCAGGAACTCATTAAATGCCTGGCAGGAAAAAAAAAAAGGAGGAATTCAGGGGCCATCTGGTGGCTGCTGGGCACAGCACTGCTGGCCACAACCTTGACATCAGCCCAACAGGGAGAGCACCTGGAGCCAAGCAAAACCCAAACTCAGCTCTGGTTGAGAGCTGAAAAAAATTAGTGTAGGAAATATTCGGTGTTTTTTACAGTTAATGGGTTTTTTTAAAGCTATATTAAAATAATAGCAAGGGCTAAATGCTGTTATAATTACATTCACACAGATGCAGTTGCTTTGGTCCAGTGTCAATGAAAACATTTGATCACAGGTGATCTGTACTACCAGAATCACCTTTGGAGTAATACAGATACAGAAAAATTCAACTACTGTATCACAAAATCGTTATAATCATAAAACGATTTCATAGGTTTCCTCAGCTTCTCCAAATAGATGTACTGCACCACATTCTAGGGGATAAATTGGCATTTCTGTAAGGAAGTGGCACAAAACTTATTCCTTCATGAGTGGCTGATCAGGCCTTTGTCCATTCTTTATGTGGAGATATTAATTTGACTTTCTTACAGTCCTTTTCCTTCATGCATTTTCCACCCAGCAATATAAGTGGTGTATTTTTAAATAGTGCTGAGGCCATCAGCTCAATGCAGTCATGTGAGCAGCTCCAGTGGAGCTGGGGAGGTGCCCAAGTGCCCTGGTCCAGCAGGTGAAGTGCTGGGTTGGGATCCCGGGATCCACAACGTCCTTGAACAGCCCAGGGATGGAAGAAAAGGGCAATTTCCAATGCTGATGTCAGCACCATGGCCTCAAAAAGATCAAAACACCCATGGAACAGCAATGGCAATCACAAGCACCTATTTAAGGAAGACAGGTAAAGAATCAAAAGCATTTCACTGACAATTTGCAGATCAAGGGACCTCCTACTTAAAAATAACTTCTGGGGCCAGTAACTGAACTAAAAATACTTGTACAAGTTTGGGAAATCAATCCCTACTTTCAGGCAGACTGTGCTGATGCAGGGTAACTGTCCCAGCAGCAGAATGTACAGCACTTCAGCACCACTCTGGATGGTAAATATGGATTTTGTCAGGGATTTTCCCCTGAAGAATTATCAGATCAAAGAGAGAACAAGGCCATCAAAGGGCAAGGAAGGATCTGACCATAATATATTGGTAATTTTGTGGCAATGCAAGTAGAACATCTTGCGGTTGAGAATTCTCCCTGACACCAGTGAGCTGAGTCAACAGAGTGTTAACATAAAGAACCTGCTGATTTTGACAAAAAGGTGATGGAGCCTGTGTTTACAGGATGGAAAGGAAAGTACCCACCTCATCTATTTGTTAAGGTAGAATGACTCTGTTGTGCCTGGATGTTTTTGTTTTGTAGGGCAGCTGTAAGGCTAAGCTGCAATGAGATGAGGATCCTGGTAATATAATTATTAATACAAGGTTAGCCCAAGTGATTGTGAATGCCAAGAAAAATGAGGTGCCTCAGTGTGAGTCAACACATTCATTTCCCAACCACTCTGGCTGTGTAAGGGAGATAAAACTGGGTTTATAAGGGGCTGGTTACAAGCTGGCTCCTAATAGCTCTCCAACAACATTATCTTGTCCTGCCATATCATGATAAAGCAATAATTAGAGAATCAAGCTGAAGCCCTGCTGAAAACACATATTTTGTCCCAATATTAAAAGAGATGAGTACAAGCTAAATTCTAATTGTTCTGTGTTAAATGAATTCCAGGGCTAGATGGGCCATGCAGGGGTTTGGCTGCAGTGTTCAAGGCCACGTCTGACACAAGCTCAGGTGTTTCACTTCACTTGGGGCTGCTGGGAAAGGAGCTCTGTGAAGCTGCTTTTTCAGCAGAGACATTTCCCTCGGTCCTGGACAAGCTGCAGAGCAGCTCTACCTCTGCCTGGCCTCACCTCCCTCACCTGCACTGCCCCTGCACTGACTCTGTGCTCTGTGGCTCCAGCTCAGCCCTGTTCCATCACCCCAGACCCCCTGGGCGATCACTGGGCTGCCCCTGGGTCCTGTCCCTGCCTTGGCTTTCTGCCCTTCCTCTTGGACCTTCCTCATTCCCACACATTTGCCAACAGGTCACCCTCGCTGGAGCTGCTCTGCTGCTCCTTTGGGACCGTGGCCCTGCCCACCCTGCTGGTGAGGACTGCCCTGCCTGCCTTGCTCTCACCTGCAGATCCTGCTTGGTCTTCCCCAAAGGCTTCCCACTGCCAGAGGGCAGGGTTAGGTGGGATACTGGGGAGAAATTGTGCCCTGTGAGAATGGGGAGGCCGTGGCACAGGCTGCCCCAGCATCCCTGGAAGTGTCCAAGGCCAGGCTGGGATAGGGGAAGGTGTTCCTGCCCATGGCAGGGGGTGGGACAGGGTGGGATTTAAAGTCCCTTTCCACCCAGACCAGTCTGGGATCCTGTGATATCCTTAGAATAACCTGCTTGTGCTACTCCTGACATAAAACTCAGCTCTGAGTCTGGCAAAAGTTACCACCACTATCTGGATCCCACCTAATGGGAATGTGACAGGAAAACAACATCAGCACTAAGTTACTTATCAAAATAAGCAAGATGACTGAAGTGACAGATCAAACCCATTTCATTTTCCATCCTCCATTTAACTGCTTTACATCCTGTGAGCATTCCTTCTGTCTCCCTCATCAACAACACTGCTCAAATAATGAAACAAACCCCATGTTGTTCCTCTAAACTATTAATTCATCCTGGCCCTACAGCAAGGATCACACCACCACTCTGCTGGCTTTCACAGAACTCTAGGTGCTTGTATCAGTTCTGTACCAGATCCAAAGGTTAAAATGTGGTTAGGGGGCCCAATTTCATAGGAGATAACTCATGCCAGTCTTAAATTTCACCAAAAGCTTGGCTGGTGCAGAGAAGGAAAACAAAACAAAAGAAAAACAAAACCAAAACATAGCATTAAAAAATCAAGTTGTTCCCTGCATTATTTTTAAAACTAAGAGGTGAGCCAGATTGCCCAAGCATTCAGACACCTACAGACATGGACTTGACAGGCAGAATTCTTAGAAAGTACCCACTGATTTCCAAGGGAATTGGCCCCTGCATGTCTTGAAAATCCACTGGATCTCAGCCCCTTCTTCAGCAGCTGAAGTGCCCCTGGAAGTGAATTCTCAGTCTCTCAAGTTACCTCTCCTCAACCCTGACTCTCAGAGTGAAGCTGAGGACAGAGTTTGACTGAACTGGGTTAAGAAAAAGGAGACAGCACATTAAACTTGCTTTTACATTTTAGACAAGAACTCTAATGTAACCCTAATGCAGCTTTTTAAATTTCCTTTGCCAGTCTTTCCCAGCACCTCAGCTGCAGTAATTGCGGAGTTTCTGAACTTTCCCTCTGATTATTATTCAATTCAATTATTTATGTACATTATAAATGGTCAGAGGAATTCTGGAAACTGTGACAAGTGTTCCAGATCTGAACATCTATCACTGCCAAAACAAAGGACTTACAAAACAAATTTGCAAGTGTGCTACTCTGTCAAACACTTGTTCTTTGAATGTATGTGTTTATATATAGATATTAGATATTTTCACTGAGACATGGCTGCCACATTACAGGGGCTTTTAGTTTTAAATGTCAAAACAGTCAAGTTTTTTCTGACTGTGTTCATAAAAAAAGGAAAGAAAAGAAAACCCTGTTGAAATTCAAAGGAAAAAAATGCTGCTATCAAAGCAGATTTCAAGTATTCTTATAAAGGACTGTTGTATTTGATAGATGATGTTGATACATTTTTTAAGTCTTAATTTTAATAATGAATATTTCTGAATAAGAACTAAGAGCAGAGTTGCCCAGACAACAGGGTTATTATGGGTTGTGCTGATTTGCTTTTACCAGCGGTGCCTTGGGAGGTCGGGCAGGTCCCCCTGAAGCAGGCTGACACTTACTTTGGGATCATGGAATGGTTTGGGGGGGAAGGAGCATAAAGATCATCTCCTCCCATCCCCTGCCATGGACACGGACACCTTCCACTATCCCAGGCTGCTCCAACCTGGCCTTGGACACTTCCAGGGCTGGGGCAGCCATGGCTGCTCTGGACAACCTTTTCCAGGACTTTCTCACCTTCACAGGGAAGAATTTGTCCCCAAAATCCCACCTTAACCCTGCCCCTGGCAGGTTGAACCTGTGTCCCTTGTCCTGTCACTGTGTTAACAAGTCCCTCTCCCTCTTTCTGGGCACTGGGAGCAGTTTGCACAGGCAGCAGGAGCCTGGGCTGGTGAGAAATGCCCCTGTCCCCACTGCCCCAACTGGAACATCATCCCATCCCTTAGGGGAATAATTACAACTCCAGTTCCAGCACAGATGCACCCTGAGCTCTGCTCCAAACAAAGCACACCACCAAGCCCATCCTCATTTTATCGGCATCAGCACAGCAAATATGGGAAATGACCAAACACAGAGTAATTCTGCATTGTCTGGTGCGTTGTCAGGAAGGAGAGAGCAAGGCCCACATGGATTTCTGAGGAGCAAGTGAGTGTCTGCATCTTAATAAGGACTAACTGGAAGTGGGTGGTACCTGCCAGCAGCCAGGGAGAAGCAAATCCAAAGGATCCACAACCTTTGCACTCCAAAGCAGAGTTCTGGGCACTGTGCTGTCCTTGTCAAAGCAGGCTGGCAGAGGGAAACTCAGCTGGGAGCTTTTAAGTCCTTTACTCCTCCTCACTGACTAATCCAGTGCTAAATAAAATGAGCTTTCAAATCTCCACAACCACAGCAATCAGTTTACAAAACAAACCTGAATGATCCAGCCCCAAATCTAGGGCTGTGAAGTCCTTCAACTTCTGTACTGACAAAAGAGCTTTGTTATTGGCATTTGCCCAAATAAATAATTAGGGTGGATTCATGGTGATTCTGCAGTTTCTCACCTCCTCTGACCTTCTCACCTGGCCTTGTGTTCAGCGAAATCAGTGCATGGATGAAGCAGGACTGCTTGTCACAGAATCATGGAATGGGTTGGGTTGGAAGTGATCCTAAAGCTCATCTCATTCCAACCCCTCTGCTAAGGGCAGGGACAGAGATAAATCTTCTGAGGAGTAACAACAGCCCTGTCCTCCAAGCCATAGTTGGGCTTTGGGTAAAATCAGGATCATTTCATACCCCCTTAATCAGCAGTAAAATCTATTATTAAACCCACAATCCTAAAAACCAATCACAGAAGTGAACCATAAAGCTGCTGGGGGCAGACAAGGAGACAGGACTCAGCAGAGACTGTAAAAATATTTCACTTTTTTAGGAAAAGTCATGAAAAATCATGTGGGAGACTCTGGCTGCTGTGAAGTAAATGGCACTGAGGCCACTGATTCCAGCAAGCCCTGACAGGTCAGAACTGGAGGGCAGCTGCTTGGAGAGCTCTCCCTGCACAGGAAATTGGGGAATTCTTCTCCCTTAGTGTGAGAGAAGAGCTGTAGGGCCACTTCTCTCCTCAGCTAATGGTGCTCCATGACAAACAGATTTGAAACAATGCAATAAAAATGACATTTTGCTCCCAGTTGCCCGTGGCAGGGAGCCCCTGCCAGGCCCAGCCTACCCTGAGCCACTGACCATGTGGAAGAGGAGTGGGGTGTTCTCTGCCATGGGCTGCTTCCCACACACCGAGCGCTGAGGCTGCCACTGCTCCAGCTGCTCCTGCAATCTGCATCTCCTCTGCCTCTCTTTCATCTCCTCTTCCTTTTGGGATAACTCTCTTTCACTTCCTTCTCTCCTGGAAAATACACAGATTAAGCTTTTCACTTGGGAAAAAAAGCCACTTGTTCATCTGGTTGTGATTCTTTTTTTCTCGTATTTACACCACACACTTGAAGGGGGATCGCGACATGAAAAGGCTAAAAGAGATTTAGAAAGCAATTCTGGTGTTGGTGGGGGGACACAAGAACTTGTCAGTGGATGAAACCATCTCTCTAAGAGGAAAAAAACCTCAAAGAGAAGGAGCAGAGATCAAACTTCTGATAAGTGGTGATGATCTATCTGGAGATCAAAACTCCTTTAAGCAGAGATGTGTTTGTGATGTGTCACTCCCCATCTCCACACCAAGATTCCCAGTCTAGACGCATTTCCTTCCCTACCTGATGTAGGATACGACAGAGATAAAGTTCCCCTGACCCCAAGACCTCCCATCTTTCTACATCTGGATGCCCGCAGAAAGATTTCATCTGCCATTTCCATGGCAAACACAAAGTTCAATTTCTTCTGAATTCTTCCAGCCCCAGGTGCCCCAGCAATAATTAGAATAGCAAGAGAGAAAACTGAAATCAGTTAAAATCACTGAGTTATCACTCAGAGACAGTAAATAACCCACATTCTTGCCTGGCCATGGGTTGCCATCTCGTGCTACCAGGTAATCAAAATGGAGTTTTAGTATTCCTGATGGGAGCAATGAGCTTAATGTCAGGAATCCCAGAGGAAAAAAACCCTGTAACCATTTAAAGCAGGTACACTGAGGTGTCTTAAGTGGCAGGGCAGGCAAGTGTTTAACTCTGACACAGTAATAGTCTCCAGAGCAGGCAGATCCTGACTCTTTCCAGGGCTCATATGTCAAAGTCAGAATGTTAAATTTCACTCTGAAAATAGCAGGATATAACCTTTGAAAAGGCAGCGTAATGGAGCTCTCCCAAACAGTTGGGCAGGTGCACAAGGCAACCACCTGATTTCACTTTGAAATTAGACCTTCTGCAGAATACACTGCATTTAACTAAGCCCAGGGAGGCAGAGGCCCAAATAACTGCAATTTCCTCAGTTGATATCACTCTTATTTCTATTTTCTAAAGCTTTCCAAGATATTCCTGTGGCATTCCTCACAGGTGTACTTTGTAACTCCAAGATCTTGCACTTTTCTTGTTGTCAAAGAGTCAGAATTCCTTTGTTTGGAAGACAAAAAATTACAAGGAGAGACTGATACAAATTCCAGTTTGTAAAGGTGTTTTAAACTGACACTCAGAATAAACCATTTTCCATTCCTTCTGGGAACACAACAAAAATAAGCTTAAATTGGAGAGGGGATAATTTAAATTACACTTAATGAAAAGCTTTACAACTCTAAGGATAATTAAACAGCAAAATGTACTACCTGGGAGTCAAGGAATCCTTACCATTGAGGATTTCAAGACCAAGTTCTATAAAGAACTGCCAGGAGATATTAGATTTTACCTCACTCTTTATTGGCACAGGGAGACTGACCCTTCCAGACCTATTTTCTACGAAGCTGTGCTTAGGAAATCTCAGTGCTGTTGTTCCTAAAGGAGATCAATACTGTGTTACCCTCCTCTTCTGTAGAGTAAAAGCTAAAGAAAAAGGCTCAATTTCCAATGTCAGAAATGCCATAGCTCATCTAATGCCACTGAGGCTGCCTCTAAACCTTTCAGCAGTAGCTGTCAGGACTGCTGTTCTTTCCAGGTAACAAAACCAGAGACCCTCTTGCTCCAACTCACAGCCCAGGTAAGCAATTTTCTTTAATCCTGGACAATTAGAGAAGCCACATCCAAACCCAATGATTACTTTTCCTGTGGGATACCTTGGCAATTCTGGTGTAATTAGAGGACACTCTGGAGCATTTCCTGCATTTTGAATCTTCTCAGCTTCCATTTTGTTTTTCTGTGTGTCAGCTCCGTCACCCCCACAGCTTGAAAAGGGGGGACTTTCCTTGCCTGGTTCCAATCTCATCAGTTTCCTGGGAACCACCTCATTTGTCTCTTGCCTCACTTTACAAGATTGGTTTTGACTTTTATTAGAGGAACTTCTGTCTCCCAGCATTTCTGGATGCAGTTTCTCAGCTGGAACAGACGCTTCATGAAGGAGCTCCAAGGCCTCCTTACGGGCTGCTCGGAGTTGTTGCAGTAACAGGCTCTTCCCTGAGCAATTCCTCCTGCAAAGGAAATAAAAACCTGATTTCATCAAGATAAAGCATTATAGGAATAAACTCAATCTCTGAGGAACTTCTCATACGATGAGAGCCCAAAACAAGGACTGGGCATCTACAGGAATAATAATTGTGGGTGACAGCAGCACCAGCACTCAGGTGACACAAGCAGAGCCAGAACACAAAATTGATCTTCCTGGCAATTTATTTACCTCTTCTGCATTCAGGCACAATAGAAATACCTACCAGAAGAGCCCTGAACAAATGTATGGTTGGCATGGAAATCAGAGCCTATAGATTTTGTCCCCTTTGGATACAGGGGGTGGGGTTCAAATACATGCAGACGAAAAGTTTTTCTAATTATTATTACAATTTTTGAATGTTTGGCTTAATTTTCTCAATGAGACTGCTAAACTGTCAGCAAGCACATTACTGTGGTAAAGGAATATCCTGTCATGACATAATCTACATACACAGAATATTAATTCCTGTTTAATAATTTGTTCCAGATAAAAATAAATGAAACTGGATAGACCCCTCGTGAATGAGATCAGAATCCTGCCCTGCTGAGACCAAGAGGATTTCTTATTTACAAGAAGAACTGAGCAGCATTTGCCAGGCATTATGTTTGTGCATATTCTTCAGCAACATTAAGGCAAATCAAAATGCAAGCTCTGTTCTCAATCACTGCAGATTTACTGATGGAATAGCTGAACTTGTGTTGGTGCCAGGGAGTGCTCCCCAAGCATCCCCTTGTCCCTGCTTTTTTACTGGTTTTGGATTAGATGTTCTAAATTACATTGTTTGGGCTCTGATCCTTGTCAAATCATCTCTTCTTCCAAACCATTACAAGAAGTGTAAGTGGCTGGCACAACAAGACACATGTTCTGCTTGTCCCCTGCCCTGCTGTGGTTTGAACTTCCAGGCTGCAGAATTCCAAATGGAACCCAGAACATGAGTGCAGGAAGATGGTTAAATTTGACACCTCTGCTTCACATTAAACAAATGTCTAATAACCTATGGATATGAATCCAGGAGTTTAGCAAGAAAAGGCTGACATCTGTGCCTGTTGAGGAATTTACACTTTAGGATTCCACCCATCACTCCCCTCCATTTAAGGAGCATTGGGAGGGTCCCTGCCCATACAGCGTAGTCAATACGCTCTTTAAATCTCTATCAATTCTAACCTATTTTATTATTTCTAAAAATAAAGGTTTGTCTGAGTCAACTCGCTACAACATTTCCAAAGTTTGGTTCTGAGTCATGTCAAACACAGTTCTGGTGTCACTCACACAGGGCTGGAGAAAAGCTCACATTTTCCAGCCCCCAGGGCACCTCTGGCTGTGTTTTGAGCTGTCCCAAGCAGCTGGACAGGTGCAAATATTGCCTCAAGGATCAACAGCTCTCTAGCTTTGGAAGCTTTACCATGCAACAGGAAAAGAGTGACCTCCTGGGGCCACACTGGAGCATTTTCATTACTGGGCTTTTTT
>WAAG01007210.1:48391-61941 GCA_013390105.1 Tichodroma muraria | reverse complement strand
TTTTTTTTTTTTTTTCTGTGAAGACCAGGAATTGAAATATTTAAGTGCACAAACTTTCCCTCTGATCACTGTTAGGGCAATTATTTTAGTTTCAGAAAAAATGAACATCATATTACTTGAAACACAGTCTTGGTAAGGAATCTTACATTCTCCTTTCTGCTTCATCCTTAATTGTCACAGTCTCTTCTTCAGAGGAGGAGGAGCTGTCACTTGCACTGTGAAACAATCAGACCATATTAATTAACCCTGTTCCAGCTGAGTGTTGGCTCTTGGTCATTTCTAGGATGCAAATTTAGAAAATGAGGAAAAAGGGAGAAATACTTCCAGGGAAGATCTCCAGGTGTTATGGAGAGTTCTTCAAACTGTTACTCCAGCAAAAAGAATATTCAAATATTCAAGCAACTAGACCAAAATGTTTACCTGTTTATTATCTAGTTGCTGTTTATTAACTACCAGGTTTCTTCTTATGACAGAGGTGTGAAAGAACATTTATAAAGTTACATTTCACAAGCATGAGATTCAGAAAGGTTTAAGTTTCTCACTTTTTATTACTTATTTCTCACTCCAAATAAAGCCAGGATTTACCTTTGCTCCTCTTCAGGGACTGTCACTGACTTTTGTGGCTCAGCATCTCTCAAATCTATGTTCACAGTTGCAGGTTTTGGCAAGCCCTGGAAATTCATCCTGCCCATCCTCAGAGAATTTGGTGGGGATGACAGCAAGGCAACATCCCTACACATAGAAAAACATCATCTCAGCATATCCTCTGCCTTATCCACCCAAGGAATCCTGCAGGGAGTGGGTTAGGATCAAAAATGGACTCAGAAAGGAGCTTTGTGCTTGGCTACCACACAGATTCCAACTCTGCTCCTGCCTGCTATCAAAATTCAAGGATTCAGCTTCCCCCAGGAACACAGATCACAGGCAGGATGAAGAGGGATATTTAGTTCTCAAAATGTGACACCACCAAATTTTTCTGGAGAGCAAAGGCAGGCACAAGAGAGATCACAACTTATAAAACCTCAATGTAAGAACAAGTTCCCCTTTCCTCTCTGCCTCTTCTAGCAATTCCATTTTATCTTCCCAGGCATACAAAGTGCAGATCATCCTAGTGGCTCTCCCTGCCCTGGCAATGAGGATATTTCCCACCCTCCCCTCCACTTTTTCACTGGTTATTTCCTCTGTGCTGCCACTATTGATGTTCCCTCTGAACAGCCTGAAAATGCTCCTGCTTCACACAGAAACCTCCAAGAAGCACTGACATCCCCACTGACACCCACAGAAAATTATCCTGTGAATTTTTGCTCAACTGAGGTACCAGTAAGAGAAATTGGTGCCCTAGATGACAAAAAAAAAGGTGAGCAGGATAATTGGCTTAGCCTCCTTTTCCTGCATTTCTCATTTATCCCAGTGTCTGGTAAGGTTTAGACAAAGGTTGATGGAGAATGCCAAGGTTTGATGGAGAATTACCATCAAATGGAAATGAATGACTGAGTATTCCAACTCCAGTACCAGCTTTCTGCAAGGCTACAGAGAAAAACCCCTATGAAAGACCAGGAATTCCCCAGGATCCATTCTGGCAGCCAGGATTAGCTGGGATATGTGACAGAAAAGGACCTACTTATTGTCCTGCTGTCCCTGGAAGGAGCAGAGCTTGGCTGATGGCCTCCCACAGGGAAGGGACACTGCCCTGGACTGCCTGGCACACAGCTCTCCCAGCTTTTCCATGAGCTTGTCTTCAGACTTCCTCCTGAAGGCCTCTGTGGAAGAGCAACAAAATAATCATCAGTTGTGGTCTTCTGCCATGGAACCACCCAATATTCCCCTTGTTCAACTGCTCCTTTTCCTACAGCCTGGCAGCAGGGGAAGGACAAAGACAATATTGTGACTGGCTTGTCTGGCCCATGGCAGGCTGTGAAGCACTGGCTTCAGGCTAAGAAACCTAGACGAAATCTTGAGGAAAGCTAATTAAATATGTTTTAGAAGCATTTAAAAAAACCACTATGATTTCTGCATTCAAAATTATGCTGCAGGGAATGACTTAAATACAGGAACCTGAGTTTTATTTATTTTTATGCACTTTCAACTAGTGACATTACCATAATCTGCTGAGAAGAAAGCAACTTCTGCACGAGTTTTATCTCCCTGTTGCTCCAGCTCCTCAAGATTCTTGTCTACATCCCACTTCTCAGTATTCTGAAAGAAGACAAGAGAAATGTGATGGAAAGTTTACTCCCAAAAGACCACCCCTAATTTTAGTGCCAGCTTGCTTTCAGCAATTCCAGAGGAAGTGCTGTAAGGAAAGGAATGCATTTATTATATCCCTTTAGACACTGCATCCCTCCAGCTGCTCCAGCTACTTCTGCTGAGGCTTTTTCTCTGAGAATCATGAACCCTTTTGATAAGACTCCAAAAAATCACTGGAGACAGTGGAACAGATTAAAAAGTGGCCTGATACAAGGTCAAGCATGTGCATTCTGATCCCAAATAATGTGAGAACTTCTCACTGCCACCCACAGGAGAAGGACTTGTGGCTCTTCAGTTCTTTGAGATGAGCCCTTTCCTCCCCCTCCATTCTCTGAGCAGGGTAAGTTCCCATTGCTCTGGGTACAGTCAGTATCAGATGATATCTCACAGCTGCTCACCCCACCCTGAAGAGAGGATCATTAATTTCCTTGCTCTGAATCCCTGGCTGAGTCTGAATCCCACACTCACCTGACTCAGGTACAAGAGGCTGCCATGAAAGTCCACATGCATTTAAACCACTCATTGCTTTCTCCTCTGAACATTATTTGAAATAGAAGTTTTAATGAAAAGAACCCACACCCATGTGAAATATCATCACCAGAAATTAGAAGTTCTTACGAGTTTAATTGAAAGGAAGGGGGCTGTGAGTCGTGACAATGACACCACTGCCACAAATATGCATTTACACAACCACTCATGGCCTTTAAAAAATGCAGAAGCAGCCTCCAAACCCAGCAGTTTCACCTTGCAAAACCTCTAGCATCTGCCCCTCTTGTTGAAGAGAAGGTTCTCCCTCCTTCCTGAGCAATAAATCTTCACACATATCTGAACCTTGATTAGATCTATTCTAACACTGCAGCACTGGTTTAAGTTCCAGAAGGTCCAGAAGAAATAGAAGTGAAGGCTTGCACAATTCCATTTCTAATACAGAAAAGAACTTGAGGGAAAAAAAAACACATTTCAAATGAACTGATAGGAATCAAGAAGAAACTGTATATTAGATTTGGCAACTGGACACACACTGAGCTGCCTGGCTGAGCTGGGGAGCAACATCCCCCTTCCAAACGAGAGTGAGAACACACTAAGCCTGGTCTCAGAACTCACCCCAAAGCACCAGACTTCAGCTCATTGAAGTCACTGATATCAAACAGGTCTGAAAGCCAAATAGTGCCTCCTGAATTAACAGAGACTGAATTCTATGAGGTGAGCTGGGAATTACATCCAGACCCACTTGAAAAAGATGTCCTTCAGTGATGCAGCACAATTCAACTCACAGGCTGCATGATTTGCCTGGACTGGAGCAGCTCTAACATCAAAAAGTTCATTTCTGTGAATACATGAAAGGGGAAGGGAAACATCTGTACTCTGACCTGTGGAAGGCTTTGAACAGAAAGATCAGGACCTGTTCTGTGCTGATTAAATCCTAATGAACTTAAAAATCAATACAGGCAGATCTGTAACTCAGCGCTGAAGAGAAGCACCCCTCCCATTCTGGGCCACATCCCACTTAACACTGAGCTGCTCATCCCACCTGCCTTAGGTGGGAGAGATTCAGGACTTCAGGAACAACCCTAAACACCTCCTCACCTCCAGCACTCCACTGGAAGGCCAGAAAGCTCCCTGTTTCACTGCAGAGTCTGCCTGGGACCTGAAAAGCTCCTTGCCTTCCCAGGGACAGATGCTGTGGTTGGCTTCCCTGAACAGTGCATGGACTTTGCTGCTGCCCCATGGCTTTTGCCATGGTTTGGACTTGCACTGACAGCTCTGGGACAGCTTTTGGTACTTGTGTAACACAAAGCCCCTGTGGTGTGTCAGAACTGGGCACTTCGGTTCCTCGCTGCAGTGGGGCTGTGCAGGCACTGCACTGTGCCCCCACCCCACCTGCAGCATCCCCCAAAGCTTCATTTTAGGGCCACTTGCCTGCAATGACAAATGGGCCACTTCTCCAAGATGCTCAGCTGAGGAGGTTTTCTCCTTTGCAAGTCTTCCTACACCGTTGTTGATGCCATGGGAGGGAGGCTTGACATCCTGCTTTGGGGATGGCTCCACGATGATCTTGGAGAGTATCTTTGTCTCTATCAGCTTTTTTCTCTCCTTTTTACTGTACAGCTCTTCCACAGACACTGCTGTGTTAAGCCAGGAGTTCCCTCTTTCCTTGGCCTGTGTCCTGCCCATTTCCTTCTCCTCAAGGTGATCTGTGGAATCTGAGGGAGACTCTTCAAGAACAGCTCTCTTTTGTCTTGGCATTTCTTCAGTCTGGCTGGCAGGTTCAGGAGCCTCATCTCTAATCATTTGTATGTCTTCTTTTGCAATGATTTGGGCACCATCTGTTTTTTCCTGAAAGTTAAAACTTTCCAGGTCTCTGTTCCAGATCTCCCATGGAAGTCTTTCTGTCTCCTGCATTCGCTACAGGTAGAGAAAGCACAAACATACAGAAAGTCAATCTCCCTGAGCTTTGGAAGTGGATAATAAACCAAAACAGAGTGATTGGAAGGCAACAGCTCCAACTCAGACACCATATGGAAACAACCCACACCATATTCTCATGGAAAACAGTGAGACTGTTTACTTTCCAGAAACTTTAATCTCAGGAACTGCCAAACATCCTTTAAATTACTTTTTCTTACATGTGCTCATTATTCCAATCCAAACCATTTTGTGATTCCATGGATTTATCTTCATCACTGAAGGAACAATGTGGTTATTTTATCCCAGAAAAGCTGTTTAAGGAGTAAACTTCATACTTTTCCTCCTTCCTGCACTGTCCTAATTCATTTTCTAGACACATAAAATGATTGCACAGTGTTAATTAGTGCACAGGAAAGGAAAACAGTAAAGGGACAATAAAAAGTGCCAGGAGATGGGACAAAAAAGATCCAAAATCTCAAGAACAGAGAAAACTTTAAAGGGCAACTGCAAAAAGAGAAAAAGAAGTTCTGCTTTCTAGTGCAAGAAAATACTGAGGACTAAGCTTTTCCTGTTCAGACAAATAAGTCAGACAACAGCAGCTGCCCACACTGGGGACAGCCAGAAGAGAGGGGTGACAGAACAGCCCACACACAACAGTCCCAACCTGCTCCTGGGAGTCTTCCAGGGAAAACATCATCAGTTCTTCCGACAGGTCCGGAATTAAGTTTGGCAGGTCCCGTTGGAAGATGAAAAGCTCCTCATCACTTTCACAATCAGACTGCAAACAGGAAAAAAAAGAGAAATTAAACAGGAGACTGCAGTACGCACTGATATTGGAATATCTGGTTTGCAGTGACAACTCCCATGTTGGCACCTCTTGAAGTGCAAAGACAAGAAGTTTCCTTGCAGGCACACCTTTGCTAGACAGTCTGGAAGCCCAAGAGTCACCAACCCCACATTTCAGCAAGCTACAAATGTAAAAAACCTGTAAAACATCGAATTCCCCTGGAGGTTGATGACAAACATCCTGCTGAGAAAAGCAATGGGAAGTGTGGGAAGTTCTCTAACTCCCAAGTGATTCTCTGCACTACCTCACTCACCATCAGAGAGGCGAGAGCAAAGCTGCTCAATATTTACAAGGGCCCGGAGTGCCAGGACAAGGAGGAATTGCTTCCCACTGCCAGAGGGCAGGGATGGATGGGATACTGGGAAGGAATCATTCCCTTTGAGGGTGGGCAGGCCCTGGCACAGGGTGCCCAGAGAAGCTCTGGCTGCCCCTGGATCCCTGGAAGTGTCCAAGGCCAGGCTGGACATTGGGGCTTGGAGCAGCCTGGGATAATGGAAGGTGTCCCTGCCCGTGGCAGGAGGTGGGACTGGATGAGCTTTGGGGTATCTCCAACCCAAATCATTCTGGCATTCTCAGGGACTGGAAAGGCAAGGCCTCACCAGGCAAAGCCCAGTCCCACAGCACCCAAGAGGAAGAAGCAGGACAGACCAGGCTGAGACACAACTCCAGATCCCTGGGCAATATTGGAGTGATGAGGCTGGTCAGAGATCAAGACTGAAAGTCAATTCACAGGTGAAAGTCTGGCTTAGGCAGGACCATAACTAGAAACCAAAACTCCCCTAACATAGCTCAGAGAGGGAGTGACAGGACAGAACTGAGCTCAAATAGAGCTGCTGGGAGCCCCAGGTGAGGCCAGGCAGGGCCATGAAGGCTTTTCACTGCCTCAGGACCCTGACTGCTGTTCAGAATGCAAACACCATCTGTGTTTGCAGCATTTAGATAGCTCTGGAAATCCCTTTTTCAAACATCAGATATGCATTGGAGATGAATCCTTATGCATGGACACCAAAGGGAGATTAAGCACCTCCTCAGCAGTCAGGACACAGTTTTCCTGCTTGTCCCTTTGTTTTGCAAGTGTGCATTTTTGGGAATTCACACTGCAGAGAATCCTCTAGGTGTCATTAACTTAACACGGAGTCAGCTGCAACAGAACATCTTTCCTCTTAATAAATTGCATATCAGGGTAATGAAAGGGCTTCAGGGCACAAAACACATTTGTGAGTGCCATTTTTGGAGGTGGGAGCAGAGCACGCTCAGGTGACAGCTCTCAGATGCACAAAGGGATCTTTCCCCACATGGAAACTCCTCGGACAAAGGTGCAGCCTCAGCAGGACAGGGATTACACAGCTAGATCTTTTGAATGTAAATGAAGTGCCAGACAGATTGCCTCAGTTCCTTCTGCAGAAAATCTTTTCCACACAGGATAGAATCAGAGGATTTTGAGACTGTAAAGAGTTAAAAAAATGTCCAGCATGATTTGGGGTTATACAGTGGTGTTTAGCACCAAAATCTGGAACTGCTCCTCTGGCTTAGCCTGGTTGTAACTTACTCAACAAGAAAGCCTACAAATAATTTCAGTGTTGAGCCTTCATCTGTACTGCAGAGACACATGTTCACACACAAGGGGTGCTCTAAACAATTCAAACAGTGTAGCTAGAGGGAATTGAGAACAGTGAGGGAATGTGGCTTGTCCAGCATGGCAGTGAGAGATCCAGGTGCAGAACCCAAGTCATGGAATCCCCATCAACACTTTATCCACCAGATCACACTGCTTTGGATCATTGATTAATAATAAAGAATAAATACCCACTGGAGGCATTTCTGGCTCTTTCACATCTCACAGTCTCCCCCTTTAATGTATTAAATGCCCCATTAATGGCTACACTAAGCTGGGATAAAATGCATCTTTTGTGTGTTAAAAATGTTTTTCAAGTTTATTCATGTTTGAAAATGAACACAGTGTTCTGATTTGGACAAAATGCCACTAATAGTCAAATCTTGAGACATAGTACCCCTCAGAAAAGTCGATGCCAGAGCATCTTGGACTAGAGAGGAGCAATGCTGTCCCGTGAACAGAGATGTTCAGCAGCCAAGAACAGCCTGGCCCAGACCCAGCAAGTGAAAAACCTGTACTGGTCAAGAATGCTGCACAACACCTCTCTCACACTTCCTATGAAAAGGTTTCTGTTGTTATGCTTCTTTGGAAGGTAAAATGCACAAAAAAAACCCACGCCTTGTGGAGAGGACGTGACACTAGCCTCAAATACATAATAATCCATGATATCATGGAATATCAGTGTGGTTGAGGCTGGAAAGGGACCTCAATGCCCATCTTGTCCCACCCCCTGCCATGGCCAGGGACAGCTCCCACTGTCCCAGGCTGCTCTAAGCCCTGTCCAACCTGGCCTGGGACACTTCCAGGAATCCAGGGGCAGCCACAGCTGCTCTGGGCACCCTGGGCCAGGGCCTCACCACCCTCCCAGCCAAGAATTCCTTCCCAATATCCCATCTATCCCTGCCCTCTGACCATGAGAAGCCATTCCCCCTTGTCCTGTCCCTCCATCCCTTGTCCCAAGTCCCTCTGCAGCTCTCCTGGAGCCCCTTCAGGCACTGGAAGGCCACAATGAGATCACCCTGAAGCTTCTCTTTTCCAGGCTGAACAATCCCAATTGTCTCAGCCTGGCTTCCAGAGCTGCTCCATCCCTCTGATCATCCTGGTGCCTCCTCTGGACTCGCTCCAGCAGCTCCAAGTCTTTGCTGGGCCCCAGGGCTGGAGGCAGCTCTGCAGGTGGGGTCTCACCTGAGCTGAGCAGAGAGGTAGAACCCAAAGAATACAGGAAGAGGAGTAATAATAATAATAATAATAATAATAATAATAATAATAATAATAATAATAATAATAGTTGTTCTTCTTGTTGTTGTTGTTATTGTTGTTATTATTATTGTTATTGTTGTTATTATTATTATTACTATCCTCTGATAATTAAGGATAATCCAGAAGGCTGTGAATTAACACACAGTGTTCCATAGTCAGGACAGGCAGCCCACCCAGGATACCACACCAGCCACCCCAAAATGCCTTATAAGATCACCTGCCCTTGCTTTTGAGAGTTTTTTCCATGATCCAGAGGAAAGAAAGGCAGATTTTCAGTGCTTACCGTGGAGGAGTCAGAGTCCAGGGATGGGAGCTGGTCTTTCACTGCAGCAAGGATGGCTCCCCACTGGAATGTCCTGCCCCTCTGCACAGGAGCTGCAGGAGGCTCAGCTGCACGTTCTGCACCCTCACTTTGTGCTTCTGAGGCCATTGGGACAGCTTCCCTTCAAGCAAAGCAAAGATGAGCTTAAGGACACCTCTCCAAACATGAGATAGCATCACTCCAAAACACGGACAAAGTGTGTGCGGTCAGGGCAGAGGAATTCCCAGCACTCCCAGCAGGAAATGTTAAAATCTGCATTTTTAGAGCTATTCCTTCCCACCTGAGTTCAGAAAGGGCTGAGAGCTTTCTGCCCTACTCACCACACACACCCCAGGGGCGGTTTAGCCCCTCATTCATAAAGTATTTTTTGGGATTCTTAGCCCGAGTGCTGTAACTGTGTCCTCTCCAAGCATGTTCTGCCTGCAGGGATGGGACAGGAACACAGCAAAGGCAGGCTGGCACCTCTGCTCTCAGCTGGATTGACTCCTCTCCCCCATTTCCCTCACGTTCCCCTCCTCACTACTCAAAGGATAGATAAAATGATCACAAAGTCACAGAATCTCATAATAGTTTGTGTTGGAATGGAGCTTAAAGTCTATCTCGTTCTACCCACCTGCCATGGGCAGGGAACCTTCCATGTGATTCATATTTACTTTTGTTTTCACTGGGTTTTTATGCAAAAAAAATAGTTAAGAATAGGCACATTCATGGATTTTAACCTCTCCAAGTGTTTCTAAAGTGTCTAAAAGTCATCTAAAGTTCCTTGATGTCTATGAGAAGCTGAGACAACACAGAGCAGGAACTGCAGCTGAACTAAGAGGTCAGATAATTCACCTTCACACAAAAACCTTTATATTTTATGTTACAATCACAGGGTTTTCTGGGCAGACAAACATAAGTGTAAATGATTTCTGGTTCGGAGGTTTCAAAGAATACCCAGGGTTGGAAGAGACCCACAAGGACCATCAGAGATTGGTGACTGTGTGCTGTTCAGGACTGAAATAACTGTTCAAGGGATCCACTGTTACTGTTACCTGCATTGGCCAGTAACACTCCTCAAAACTTGAAGTTAAACTCACTCCCTGGGAAGTTGATAACTTGCAAACTGCCTCTGTAGATACTTTATAGGCCACATTTGTAGTGGTTTTGTTGGTGTGAGACAACCCCTGAATTTCACTTAGATAAAAGGGAAATCCTCATGGCTGGAGCACTGTGCTCTGCCACTGAGCAGAGCTTGCCAAGGGTCAGAGGAGCCCCATGGGGATAAAACAAACTGCCTAGTATGGCTCCCTGTGCCAAATTCTGAGATAAATATCCCAAGGTTATGGATGCAGACTGGATCTGATTTGTCAGTCAGCTAATGCAGCATCCTCTGTGGGAGCAAACAGTGCTTGTGTCCAAAACACTTGTTAGCAGTAGCACAACAGGCACTTGCTGTAGAGCCTGGACATGGAGGTGTCACATCGAAGATTAGACCTGATGATCTTGGAGGTCTTTTCCAGCCATAAAGACTCCGTCACTCTGACTGGACTTGAAACCCTGAGCTGGTCGGTGTCACCAGAACTGACGTCTGCTGGGCAGGAGAAGCGGTGAAGATACTGGCAATGGCGGGAGACAGAGCTCGGCTTCGGGGCTGAGTCCCCACAGCCCCGGTCCCAGCACCGGGACAGGGCCGGGGCGCGCCTGACGGACCCCGCTCACAGCCCCGCAATGGCGGCCGCGCCGCGCACGCGCACCGTCCCCATGGCAACGCGGCTCCCGCGCCCCCGGCCCCGCCCCGCTCCCCTGCCCTCACTCACGGCGCCCACCGCCCCGCTCAGCGCCGGGCCGGGCCGCACCGCGGGCACAGCGAACCGGCGGCACCGGGACGAGCGCAGGGCCGGGGACAGCACTGCGGGGCCGAGTCCTCGGGGGCTGCTCACTGCAACCGCCCACCGCCAGCCCCAGCCCCATTGGCTGCCCTTCGCCCCGCCCCTTACGCGAGCTCCTTCTATTGGCCCGGCGCCGCGGGGGCTCTTGGGTGTTGTAGTCCACCGCCCGGGAGGGCGGGGGCGCTCCCGGCATGCCTTGCGCGGGCGGGACTAGTTCCGGCGGCGGCGCTCACCGGGGCGCAGGTGAGGGAGCGGCGGGGCCGGGACCGGACAGGGGCACAGCAGGAAGGAGCAGGAGTAGTAGCGGTGGCACTCACCTCTGGGGCCGGCTCCGGGCACTCTCTGTCTTCGGTGGGCCCGTGGCCGCAGCGGTTCCTGCCCGCTCGCTGAAGTCTGCGATGCTGAGGCCGCGCTGCCAGCAGGGCCGCGAGGGAGGCGGGTGCGGGGATAACGCCCGCGGAGCCGTTTCGCTGTGAGGCGTTCGCTAACAGGCGTGTGGTGGCTGCTTTGTTCGCTCCGGCCGCTGGGTCCGCCTCAGGTGCGTTGTTGTGTGAGCGGAGCGTGCCCGGGCCGAGCCCTGCGGGTGCCGTGTCCGGCTGCCTTGGCGGGTGCCGTGTCCGGCTGCCTTGGCGGGGGCCGGGGCCGGCTGCCCTGGCGGGGGGCGGGGNGCCCTGCGGGTGCCGTGTCCGGCTGCCTTGGCGGGTGCCGTGTCCGGCTGCCTTGGCGGGTGCCGTGTCCGGCTGCCTTGGCAGCCCCTGACAGGGGAAATGTGCTCCTTAATGTGGCTGCTCGAGCCCTTTTGTGCCTCTTACCTCGTTTTTCTGAGGTTGTTTGATGTGCTTTGGTGTGCCTGAGAGTGACAGGCGCGTGGTGGAATCACTCAGCTCAGAAAGGACCTTTAAGATCATTGAGTCCAGGCATTAAAAGATGTAAAAGATTAAGAACTTGGTGTATTTTGTGTATTTTCAACAGACTCGATTGAACTCGAGTACTGCAGATCCAGGAATGTTTTCTCTTGCCACCTGATGTGGTTCCAGCAGCTGTGATTTGTGCCAGCTGAGTCAGTCACTGCCAAAATGAGATGTTCTGGTTCCTGTTGTGGCTGTGCTGGTAACAACTGCACCTAAAAAGGGATGTAACGAGGCTTTTTTTACTCCCTCCAATAAGTTGTTGCTGGATTTAGAACTAAGTCAGGAGCAGAAGGGAAGTATGTTCCTGCTCTGCTCTGCCTTGTGGGGCCTCATTCTGAGTCCTGGGACCAGTCACGATATCAGAAGGATCTAAAGCTGTTGGAGAGTGTCCAAAGGAGGGACATGAGGGTGGGGAAGGGTCTGAGGAGCAGCTGAGGGCACTTGGATTGTTCAGCTGGAGGAGGAGAGTGAGGGCAGAGCTCAGCAGGGGCTGCAGCTCCTCCCGAGGGGCAGCTCTGATCTCTGGGACAGGGACAGGAATGGCTGGAGCTGGGCCAGGGCAGGGTCAGGCTGGAGATCAGGGAAAGGCTCTTCCCCCAGAGGGTGGTGGGGCACTACCCAGGCTCCCCAGGGAATGGGCACGGCCCCGAGGCTGCCAGAGCTCCAGGAGAACTTGGACACTGCTGCCAGGGATGCCCAGGGTGGGATTGTTGGGGTGGCTGTGCAGGGCCAGGAGCTGGACTGGGTGATCCCTGGGAGTTCCTTCCCACTCAAAATATTCCATGACTCCCTCTTGTCAGTTTGCTGGCTCAGCTGGAACCTCCAGCAACCTCAGTGCTTGTGCTGCCTTGGGTGTCCCGATTTTGGGACAGAAGGACACGTGTGGATGTCACCCGTGCTTGTGGGAGGGGGATGTGAGAGAGTGAATTGAGCAGAGCCTGGAGCTGGGCAGTGCCTGCTGAGGGTGATTAATGGGCAGTGTTGGATTTGTTCTGTTTGGGGGCTGGTTGCTTCCCAGATCACCTCCCATTTATTGTAGTGTGGCTCTAAGGTGCTTTTTGCTTCAGTTTTCATTCTAAGTTTATTTTTTCTCTGCCTTCTGGTTTGCTCAAACAGCAGACTCCAAATCTGGGGCAATGTGGGGTTTGCTGCCTGCTCTGTGCCCCAGCACTGTAGAGCTCTGACCCTAATGAATAGCTGAGTGCTGATGGATTAAATTTGATAATAGTAATAACAGAAGCCTCACAGGTGTCATGGTTTGACCCCAGCTGGTTACCAAATACCAGGCTGCTGCTTTTGCTTGCTCCATCCCAGTGGGATGGGGAGGAGAATCAGAAAAGAAAGTAAAAAACTTCATGGCTTGACCTAAGAACAATTTAATTATTGAAGCAAAGTAAAATATAATGATAATAGTAAATATAATGAGAAAATAACCCCAAAAGAAACTCAAAAGCAACATGGTTGCTCAGCACCTGCTGATTCCCATCCCATGTCCAAGCTATGATTGGCCCCTCCCAGCCACACTCCCCACTTCCTATACTGGGAGTGATGTTCTGTGGAATGGAACATCCCTCTGGCCAGTTTGGGTCAGCTCCCCTTGGCTTCTTGGGCACCTCCTTGCTAGCAGAGCATGGGAAACTGGAAAGTCCTTGATTTAGGGTAAGCACTGGATGGCAGCCACCAAAGCATCAGTGTGTTATCAGCATTCTTCTCATCCTGAATCCAAAACAGCCTGTGCCAGCTGCTGGGAAGACAGTGACTCTATCCCAGCTGAAAGCAGACAGTGGAGCTGAGGGAGGTCTCTAACAAATGTGAACTTGGTCACTCTGCCCCAGAGCAGGGGAACAGCCTGTAAATGTTCAGGAGGCCTGTGTCAAACTTATTCTTAGTAACCCAATGTCCCTCAGTACTTTCATGTTTACATTTACAGGGATTTTTGTGGACTTTATCTAAAATGTTCCATGCTATGGCTTGAGCTTCTTAGGTTCTGTTGGGGCTGGAAGTGTCCAAGGCCAGGTTGGATGGGGCTTGGAGCAGCCTGGGCCAGTGGAAGGTGTCCCTGCCCATG
>WAAG01007210.1:15323-48285 GCA_013390105.1 Tichodroma muraria | reverse complement strand
TCACTTGCACGTAAATGTGCTTCTACAACTGCCCTGGATTTTACCTCCTTTCACTGCCTTTTGGCCTTGCTGGGGAAGCTTTGATCTGTTTTAGTGAGAAACTCCTACTTTCCCTCTTATGATCCACTTTAATCCACTGAATTAAACTCTCCTTGTGTTTTGATTGTGAGGTGTTCAGGCCTTTCTCTTATGCTCTGCATATTCTTGTCTGAGGCCACTTGCCCAGTGCAGTACAAATTGCTGCAGTACAAAGTAGGTGCTTTTACAGGTGGTGTTAAAGGGAAATGAGTTCTTACCAGTTGATGAAGTAGCATAGTCTTGACAAGCTGAGGATGAAGGCGAGGAAGAAAAAGAAGGTGGGAGAGAAAGGATCCAGATGTGAAGAGGTAGGAATTAAAGGTGTTTTCTTATAAGTAAAGGAGCTGGTGCTTGCAAGGCAAGGACTCCCAGTTGCTCAGAAAACAGGAGTAAGGTCTTGAAATGTTACAGCTGAGGAGCAACTGCTGCTCAAAAGCCTGTTCCTGCTCTCTTTGATTCCTCACCAGTACCACTTTTGGCATTTGCCTGACCCCAAAATGAATCAAAGGAGTTACACTGGCCAGAAGTTACCAGGAAGAAGAAAGATTTTTGTTGGCTTGGCTTATGTAGAGGGACCAAGCAAACCCCAGGAGTTCTGTATGGTAGGCAGTGAGACTCCAGGGAGGGGAAAGCAATTCCCATGGGATTGCCTGGAACAAGCTGCCCAGAGAGGCTGTGGTTCTCCTTCCCTGGAGATATTCAAAGCCCACCTGGACACAGCCCTGTGTAATGTGCTCAGAGGACCCTGCTTGAGCAGGGAGGTTGGGTGAGATGACACCCGGTGGTCCCTTCCAACCCGAAGCACTCTGGGAATCTGTGCTGGGGGCTGGATTCTGTGTCCTGGAGCTGCAGCTGAAGCCCTCAGCTGATGGATGCAGCTGTGCTGAGCAGCTCTTCATGGAGTGCCAGACAAGGACACTCTCCTGTGAGAGGTTCAAATGATTCCTCTGCAATTGCTCCCTAAGGCTGGGGCTGGGCTAAGCCTTTCAGGCAGTCCTGGAGCTGGAGGAGCTGTGTAATTAGGTTGTGTCTGCAGGAGGGGGGGTGCTCTTGGATAATGGATGAGCAGGTGTGCTGCTGCTCCCAGTGTTTCAGCATTTGCCAAGATTGACTGAGCTGGGGCTGGGCTGCCTCTGGAGGGCTGAAATAATAAATGGTAGAAACAATCTACTTACAACCTGATGACAGTGGAGGGGGCACCCTCTTCAGGGGACAGTGTTTTTGGGAGCAGTGGGCAGTTGTCGTTATTAATGACTGTGTCTTAATTTAATCAGGGCTGTCCTGTAATGCAAGACATGGACAAGACCAAGAATGTCTCACACATGAATTCTTAATTCTCTTCCTGCATTATAAAACATGCAGAGCAAGAATCACATCCTTTTGTATAACACTAAGCCTACCTTCAGCTCTTAAATAGATGTTTTGCCAAGGTTATTCAGAGCTGCCTTAGGCATGTTTGGATTAGGCAGGGAGGAAATAAAGCCACTAGTTCTGCAATCTTAAAATGAGATTTGAAAGATGTGGGCTTTAGCATTATTGCCTTTTATTTTTCTAGTGTGTTGGAGTCCCAGAGTTCCCTGCAGCAAGAGAAAACTTCCAGCAAAATCTTCTCAGCAACAGTTACTGCTTCGGGCTGAGGAATCAATCAGAATTGAGGTACGAATTTGAAACCCCACACATCCGAGCTGGCCTCACCTTCCAAGCCTGTGGTACCTTGGAGCTGTGATTCTATGGAAAACGGGGATCAGCAGCTGAGTGCTGTGCTCTGCTTTGGCTCCTCAGGGCGGGATGTCGGAGCTGAGCGACGAGGCCAGCGAGTCGGAGCTGCTGAGCCGCAGCCTGTCCATGTGGCACGGGGTCGGGCCCGCGCTCTGCCGCGAGGAGCTGGACGTGCCTCTGGACCTGCACACGGCCTCCTCCGTCGGGCAGTACCAAGTGGTGCAGGAGTGCATCCAGCGGTGAGAGGGGCTGGGGAGGGCACGGCTGGGTGCCTCCTGCTGCAGGTGTGGTTGTCACCGGTGCCACGCCGCTCGGGGTAGCGGGGACGCGTCACTGGGATTCCCAAAGGGTTCTTGGCGTAAGGTTTCCAGGGGCAAATCTGCTGATAAAAATGGACCTCCTTAGTGTTTTAGTGGGAGGTGTGCATCCCCCGTGCGGGGGGGTGGAATGAGGTGGTCTTTAAGGTCCTTTCTACCCCAGACCGTTCTGTGATTCTGTGGTCTGGGGGAGGTTGTGCTGGAGCTGGTGAAAATTCCCATGCAGGCTTCAGTGCTAGATGATAACAAGAGTCTGCAGAAGCCAGCTATGGCCCACAGCTCCAGCACAGTAGTTCACGTGACTTCTTTCCTCTATTGCATAGTGGAGACCTGGATTTGAACCAGAGGAACTGTGGGGGCTGGACCCCACTCATGTACGCTTCCTACATCGGCCACGACAACATCGTGCACCTGCTGCTGGAAGCAGGAGTGAACGTGAACATCCCCACCCCGGAAGGCCAGACTCCCCTCATGCTGGCCTCCAGCTGTGGCAATGAGAGTGTTGCTTACTTCCTTCTACAGGTGTGTATTCCATAAAAAACAGATAAAGCCACAGCACGTGGTTTAAATGCTCAGGGTGGGATTATCCGCAAGCTGACGCTTTGTGTTCTGTTGTGAGTTCTGCTTCATGGTGGGATTTAATTTAAACTTCTGGTGTCCCAGCATAAAGGGACAGTGGCTGAAAGCCTGAGCAGATGCAGTAAGGAATATTGCCTGTTTTCTTGCAGCAAGGGGCAGAGCTGGAGATGAAGGACATCCATGGCTGGACTGCCTTGTTCCACTGCACCAGCGCCGGGCACCAGCAGATGGTCAAGTTCTTACTGGAGAATGGGGCAAATGCCAACTGCAGGTAAGGAGGAATCTGTCATTTCATTGTCATTTCATTGCCATTTGTCATTCAGCATGAAAGCAACAGGTGGCAGATGAACACACTCCAGCAGACACTTGCTTTTGTCTTCCCCCTGTACCTTAAGATGTGTGACACAGCTAGTACAGGAACAGGTGACCTGCAAACTGAATTGAAGTCTGCCCATGCTGTCACTATTTATTAAACTAAGATCAAGGGAAATTAGATTTGCTGCTTGTTTAATTATCAGCTAAACACGGACACCTTCTGAACTCAAGTGCACTTCATAAGTCTTTCTATTGATTATTTTATATACTCAGAGTTCAGGTTGGTTTTTGACGTGTGCCCTGCATTACCATGCCTTGGAGACCACCAGACATTTATGCACGTGGAATTGCCTGAGGGCAACAAGATGTTCTTGCTTTATTAGCTCCTGCAAAACTGATTTGGGCTCTTTTAAAGGCAGATCTGTAGCTGTAAGAGTAATCTGTTGCTGTGCAGCCAATTTAGAAGCACTGAATTTCTGCAGGGAGTTCTACAACAGGGCAGCCAGTACATCACAGAGTCTGATCAGCAAAGGCTGAGGGGTGGAAATCCTCTTTTAGGGAATGACAAAACTGCAGCACAGTTCAGCTGTGGCTATACCAGTCCATGTGTGTGTTCTCTCCAGGGAGCCGGTGTATGGATACACACCTCTGATGGAAGCAGCTGCTTCTGGCCATGAGATAATTGTTCAGTACCTTCTGAATCATGTAAGTGTCTTAACAGTTCTCTGTGTAGCTGAAAGTCTCTGGTTCCAGCACTCAGAGGACCTACTACAAATTTGACACCATCCTTTTTTTGATAGTGTTAATGTTTGCTTCTTGATGACAGTCCCCTCTGAAGTCCCAGACTTTCAGGACTGTTTTCAAAGTATCTGCTTTCTGCAGGCTGGTGCCATGATTTTACACTGGCCTTGCAGGAGTAGGAGTGAGGTCTGACTGTCCAGATTTAACTGAATAATGACTGAATTAGAAAACAATTGAAGCTGTAATTTTTCTATTGTGTTTATAGGCTTGCATGCTCAGGCTAGTGGACATCTGCATCCAAAAGCTCATGAGCATGCAGGGCTCTTACACAGTTTGGTTTTAATCCCATTTGACTGGTCCAGCTTACTGCCAGAAGGAGGCAGCAATACAAAACACTTCAGATCAAACAACCCAATTCCCAGTGGCAATGCACAAGAACCCTGGGCTATTTAGCATTCAGGAATTGGAGAGACTGGAGATAACTAGAAAGGCATTCAGGGTATTAATACAGCTTGAACTGCCTGTCAAAGGTGAGCCTGTATTGCTGATGGAGGAGCTAAGACAATTTTGGTTGGTTTTTTTTTAATAAGCATGTATATTTTTTACACTGCCATTTGCACTTAAACAGGTGTTTTTTCTGCAGGGAGTGAAGGCAGATGTCAGAGATAACACTGGAGCCACAGCACGGACCCTGGCCATGAAGTATGGCCACACCAAGATTGTGGGGCTGATCGATTTGCATGCAGCCCCAGTGCCCAAGGTCTTCTGCAGAGGTCCAGGTAACAGATGGTTGACCTTGTTCATTTTAAGATGGAACCTGAAGTGAGGTGTTTGATAGTTTGAAAGTATGTTATACTGTGTAGATGGGGTAGTGCTACCTGATCTATCCTGGAAAATCCAGCATTTCTGAGCATGGAAGAGGCATGAATCCAACAACTCTTGCCTGCTGGCCCCTTTCTGACCTAGGTTAGCTGTTTCACCCTCACTCTTTAACATTTCCCTTTTTCTTTCCACTGCATTTATAGGACCAGTAGCAAGTAAAGCAGGCAAATGACTTCCTGTGCTGCTAACAACCTGTGTTTGAACTACAGGCAACTATGAGGAGCTGAGTTCTTCAGATGAATCGTGTTCTGCTCCCCAGAGGCAGAGACCTGCTCGTAGGACCAAGGGTCCCAGCATCCATGAGGGGCCCCAGGCCTTGGCCAAGATCACAGCAGTTGGGATTGGGGGAAGGAAGCAGTCTTGCTATGGTGAGGAGAGTTGGGAGCCTGAGTGACAGTCCCCTGAGACCTCGAATGCACTGCAGCTTTTCCTGCTATCTGTTTTCGGTTTGTTTGGGATTCATGTGTGGTTCGTACAGAACAGAGATAGCTTTGTATGAAGGTGTTCCCTATCCAGTGTCTGGGTTAGGAAGAAAAGCCCTTGGACTCTTTTTGTCAAGGCTGGATATTGATGAGTGGTATACTTTTCTTCTCTCACCTCAATTACTGTTCCCCTGACTTGAGAACAGTCTAGTTTCCTTTTTTGAGGCAGGCTCAAAAGTTTGAGAGCCCTTCTGAAGCTGATGACAGGGAGGTGCTCGCAGTGGCCAAGAAATCGTTGATCATGAGAGTGAACTTGTGAGTTTTGCCTTCCCTGATGCTTGAAATGCTTCTAAAAATGAAGTTGCAAAACCTTTGCAATAGACCAAGAGAAAGATGATCCCAGTTCAGGCATCCTGGATGCAGTGCCAGGGGGTTTGTTTTACTGTCTGTCATAGGTGTTTCTCAGACTGGTTGCCTGGAATAACCAAGATTATAGACTTGAAAGCTCAGTTCACTCCCTTAAACACAAATCTGTGTTATCCTCCAGGCTGTATTGTTATGGTACTGTCAGTTTCTTAAATGCCAGTGGGGTGCTCCTGGTGTTTTAGCACAGCTGCAGGAGGATTGGTTCTGCAGGGTGTGCAGGGCTGCTCTCCTAAGCAGCTGTTTCTCCCCTTTCATAATTTGGTATAAAGAGTAGAGGGAGTGCTGGAGGCTGCTGTTAAAGGTACATATGTGCTGTCAGGTGTCTTTTCTGGCTTTTTTTCAGTGTAAGCATATAAATGAAGTACATGTGCTATGGGGTCATGCAAGGGAACTGCAGGAGCCTGCATTTCTCACGTGCTCTCTGTGCTTTTTAGAATGAAACTTGTCAGTTGCCAGCAGAGTCTCTCATTTTGGTTATTTTCAGATCCAGAAGTGGTTACATTTTCTGCAGGGGCCTCCCTGATTAACTTGCATCCTAATCTCTCTTCTCCCTTCCTGTTGCACACAGAGCAGGTGCCCCCTCAGGGCTATGTCACCTTCAGCAGCGATGGCAGCTGTGAGTCAGGTGTCATCAGGAACAGGGATGTCACCTCCCCGATCAACGAGCTGGACGTGGAGAGCAGCAGCAGCAGGGGTGAGTCACTGAGGGAAAGATGAGTGCTGGGGATCAGATGTGAACTCTCTGCCTCAGGGTCATCTTGTATCCTGAGTGCTGCACATGAAGTCATGCTCTGGATCTCCCCTTCCTTTACACCTCCGGGAGGTTTTGCTGGTAATTGTGTAACAAAACCAGAATGTAACGAAGTTGTGCTTCAACATTTTTTTTCCTGTTCCCTTCCAGAGGATAGTGCTTTGTCCAGCAACAGCCTGGGAACCATCAGGAGCAGCAGCAGCAGCAGTGAATGCCTAATTAGAATCCCAGGAGTCAGCAGTGAAGGCTCCTTGGAAAGCAATGAGGTGGATTTTCCTTTCTTGGCCTTCAGCTTGGGCAGTGCTTTCACCCTTGGGTGATTCCACTCCCATGGGAGCCTGTAGGACCAGGCTGGGTGAGGAGAGGCTGTTCCAGGGACAGGAGAACCAAGGAGCAGGAAGAGGTTGGAGGTTACTTGCAGCTCACATGGGTCAAGGCAGCTCTAGGGCTGCAGTACAAAAGGGCCTTTAAGTCTTAGAGGAGTCTGCATTTGTTATCCCCATTGATCCTGACAGCTCTGCACAGTCATCCTTTCCATTCTGTGGGTGGTTTTTTTCTTTTCCAGGACTCCGACCACACCAACAGCCCCCCGAGTCGGAAACAAGCCAAGAGCTTTAAGGGCAAGACCCGCTACAGCAACAGTGACAGCCAGTGGAGCCACTGCCTGGGGAAGGCTGGGGGCTGCAGCCAGCACCCGGTCCTTCCTGAGCCCCCAGCCTACACAGGGCCCCAGGTAACCACAGACTTGTCCTGCAGGCTCTGTCCCTGCACCAGACGTGGGAGGCTTTTCCAAGGTCACTGAAACACCTTGGATTCCAAACCTCTGCCCAAACTTAAACGCTTGTGAAACAGAAGTTTCTTGTAGAGGAGCTGTTTGCTGAGATGTTGCTGTTGCTTGGAGGTGTTTCCTAGACCCTTCAGGGCTATCAAACCTGGGCTGGGGTAGCTGGTTCCATGTCATTCTGCTCTGCACTGGTTAGAAGAGGCCATGGCTGCAGCAGAGGCCAGTCCTGGTGTGTGACTGTGGAGAAGGGCAGGGAACCACGGGAAGTTGTGGTTGCTGCTGGAGCCCAGAAAGGTGTTACAACAGCACGAGGAAGCAGATATTTATGATTAGGAGGAATGGTGATGCTTTTGTTGTGAGGGTGTAAATAAGTTTGTTTTGTCTGGGCTGCAGGACCTGGCAACATTCCTTGAAGAGATTGGGTGCCTGAAGTACCTGCAGGTGTTCGAGGAGCAAGACGTGGACCTCCGGATCTTCCTGACCCTCACAGAGAGTGACCTGAAGGAAATAGGCATCACGTGAGTGTCTGTCCTGTCCTTCCCAGCTTTCCCCTACAAACCATGCCCAACCTGCTCAGGAAGGCTTAGCTGGGGAGTGCTGCTCTCTTCTGGCTGCCTCCCACACAACCTGACATCCCCATGTCCTCAGCTCTAACACGCTCCTGCTTCTGGAGGTACCTTGGAGAGACCAGGACGCTGCAGAGGTCCTCATGGCATCCTGTTGGGCTCAGGGACAGGCGGTGCAGGGCTTGACCCCTGTTGGTTCCATCCCCCAGGCTGTTTGGCCCCAAGAGGAAGATGACCTCGGCCATCGCGCGCTGGCACAGCAGTGCCCGCCCCCCCAGCGACGCCCTGGAGTTGGCCTACGCCGATCGGCTGGAGGCAGAGATGCAGGAATTGGCCATCCAGCTGCACAAGGTGAGGCTGCTGCTGCTCCTCAGGGCCCTACACCCTGCAGCAATTGATCAGTGCTGTGTTTTTGTTGTGCCTCTGATGGTTTTCCTTCACCTCAAGCCATGGCTTATAGTGGGCACGCTTTGCATCAAGTACACCACAAGTACAGCTTACCCACTCGTCCTTTGTGCTCCTCTGTGTCTGTTTCCCATCCAGCTGAGAACTGTAGGAGCCAGGGGTAGGAATCAAATTCCTACTCTTTCCCAGCAGTGTCATTTTTATGGTGAACTTCTGCAGCCATCAGTAACAGCATTATTTTGGGAGATTTGTACTCATGAGTAAGTTTGTAAACAGAGAGGAAGGGTGGGGAGAAGAGAGAAAACGGAGAAGGTGGGGCTGGGCTTAGTGTGGAGAGAGCCTGTACTCAATGTACAAGCTTCATCCAGCTTCCTTTCCCACTGGAAAGGAACATTCTGGCTGCCTAAGGCATTAAAATAGCAGGGACTCGAGAGCAGCAGGTGTGAGATGTTCAGTGCTCCCAGCCTGATCCCCAGTGTGCTCTGCTGCAGAGGTGTGAAGAGGTGCAGGTGATGAAGGGCCAGGTGTGCCAGGAGCAGAAGCTGCGTGCAGTGGCTGAGAGCTGTTTGATGGAGCGGGATGAGACCTGGAATGCCATCCAGTGCCAGCTCAGAGAGGCTCAGGCCATCACCAAGGATGCTGGAGTCCTGCTGGATCAGCTCAAGTAAGTCATTCCCACTGAGACTGCTGGGAAATGGGATTTGGGGTCATATTGGCAGCCTTACAGGTGATGCTCGGGGTAAGGCAGGAGAGCTCACCTGGCACCTGAGCACATTTGGTTCCTGCCTGACTTTCCCTAGTGGAAAGCCACAGGAGCACGTGTGAAGCTTTGGTCAGATGCTTGAGCTGGAGGTGACCTTTTTGGGGGTGCTAGGTGCTCCTGTTTCAGCTAGAAGCAACCAAAAGGCTGAGGCTGTGCTTACCCAGTGCCCAGGGTAAAACTTGGTGATCAGGTGAATACAAAAAGGGGGTTTTAACCCATACCCTATCAAAGCATGTGCAGTGCCTTGCAAGTGAAGAATACTTTTCTTGCAACTCCGTGACAGCTGGCAGAATAATCTGAATAACCCCCTGACACTCCTTTTACTGCCTTTGTGGTGCTTTTCTCTGTGCCCAGTTGGACTCCTGTCATGGGCCTTGTTCTGTCCAGTGATACAACAGGGACATCCCTGGAAGTGGCATAAATCCTGCTACCTATGGATCCTAGCCCAAGGGAGTTGGGGTCTGCTTGCTGCCAAGGCGGGGTGAGCTGAGGTTGGATCCAGAAGCTCAGTAGGGCAATATTCCCACTGCAAGGGGCAGAGCCTGGCTCTTCCCCCTAACTGAGGAGCTGAGGCTGCTGTAGAAGGCCCTGGCCCTGCCATGCCCTGAACATACACTTCTTGAATTGGTGGGATGGTGATGACAGCCTGAAAACCTGTGTGCCTCTTGTGCCTGTCTTGAGGCCTTTTCCTTTGCCCATTAGACACCTTGGATTGGGCCTGATTCTCACACAGGCCAGGCACAGCCCCTGGCTTGGGCTTCCTGCTGCTCACCCCAGCCCCTCCTTGTCTTGTCCCCCCACAGCTCCTCTGTGCACGGGGCAGAGCTGGCTGTGGCTGCAGATGGGGAGCAGTGGCTGGGAGCTGAGCAGTGCCAGCGCCCCGAGCTCGGGCCGAGGCACCACTTCCTCTTCCCGGGAAGCAGCAAGGAGCAGGTTGTACCCCAGGGCCTTAGAGGCGCTGCCCGGGCACCCCACGCAGGTACTGCAGGCTGTAGAGAGTGTGCAGTGTCACTCCCAGCGCGTCCCTGTGTCCTGCTGATGGCTTTGGTGTGGATTGGCAGGAGCTGCCAGGCGGAGCTGTCGTCGCGGCTGGCCCCGGGGCGGGAGGGCGGAGCGCCGGACACGCGGGAGCAGCGCGGCACCGGGGAGAGCCGGCGGCCCGGGGAGCGCCCAGGTGAGGAGCAGCTCCAGCTGCGGGGGGGGGTGAGCACCAGGAGAGCCCAGGGCAAACCCCCCTGCTTGTCTTTCCTTGCTCAGAGTCAGACACTTGGGAATGGATGAGCAGCCAGACTCTTAGAGTGAGTTTAATTCTTGCTCAGGAGAAGTATTTAAAGCTTTCAGGGCATTTGGAGTGGAACTTGCAGAGTTTCTCAGCAAGTTTTGGGGTCTGGCAGGTGTTTGTGGCTAAAAATGCAGAGCTGTAGCACAGGCCCCAGTGACACCTCTGCTTCAGGGACCTATGGCTGCACCTTGGGTTTGTTACCACCCTGTGCACTGGAGCAGGGTCTGAACTAGGAGATGTGGTTGCTTCCCTAACCCAGTTTGGGAGATTTTGCTGTTGGATCCATAGGACAAACCTCTGTGGCTGGGCAGCCCTGACCCAGCAGCTCCTTATCCCTAGGATTTGGTAAATGATCCCTGGAACTGCTCAAGGCCAGGCTGAAGGGAACTTGAAGCAATCTGGTCTAGTGAAAGGTGTCCCTGTCCATGGCAGGGGGTGGAATGGGATGGGTTTTAAGGTCCCTTCCAACCCAAACCATTCCATGATTCTGAGATTCTCTGATCTCGCTGTGCCATGTTCCTAGTGACCTGTTCTTTGCTGCCTGTGTCTTAGAAGTGAGACAAGTAGAGATCCTCTTGATTTCTGTCCACTACACTTAATCCCTTTGAGATCCTCTTAATAAACAACCCAGCCAGCCTTAAAATGTAAATTCCTAAGTGGTAGAATTGCCAGAAAACTCCTCAGTTTGGCATAGGCAGCTCCAGCTCCCTTGCTATTGTGATTCAGAATCCCTGACTGGAATCCCTCTGGCTGGGGATGCTTCCCAGCAACACCAGCCCCTTGTGTGCTCTGTCCCAGAGAGCTGCAGATGGATTAACTGTGTCTCTGTCCTTGCAGTGCTGGAAGGGTGGCCACCTTCCCTGAAGTCCCTGAGCTTGCCTGAGCTCTCAGCTGTGCTGGAGGAGTGTGTGGGAGAGATGGGTAAGGTGGGAAGGACTCCGGGCATGTGGAGGGACTCTTGTGCTGGGAGAGGCATGGCTGGGTGGGGTTTGGTGGTTTGAAGTGGTTGTTGGGAGACCCCACAATCCCTGATCGTTCAGGGAAGTCTCCAGGCTCTGGAGTTGGTGCTGTTCTTGCTGCAGATCTTGGGCTCTGCATCATCCCCTGGTGACAGGCTGAGGGGTGGAGGGGGTGGTCCCTGCATCTCCTGCTTAGTGGTGAGAGCTGCTGGGGAAGTGGTTCCCTAATCCTGTGTTCTGTTCTCCTGGTGACAGGAAATTGTCCCAGCAACTCGCAGACATTAGAGACACCCCTGTTTTCAGAGCAGGAAGGCAGCACAGCAGTGGCTTAGTGCAGCCTGTTCTTTCCTGCTTCCTGGCCCCTTCCTAATGCTGCTTTTTCCCTTTGGTTTGTCCTCAGGAAAAGCTCTGCAGACTGTGACTCAAAACCTCCAAAGGCTCCAAGCTCTGGGGCAGAGCGGGCAGAGCTGGCCAAAGCCATAACCAAGCCAGGAGGGTGAGTGGGAACAACTGCCCTGCCCAGTCCTGGGCTGTGGCACTGAGGGGACACCGTCCCTCACTGCCAGCCCCGGGCTGTGGCACTGAGGGGACACCGTCCCTCACGTGCCCAGAGCTCGTTCGGAGCCCACGCACCAGGGCTGGGCTCTGACTCGCCCTTGTGTGCCCTCTGGTTGGTACTCCCTTTGGAAAATCTGTAGCCCCCTTGCCCCTTTGTCCCACCAGAGGGTGACTGTCCCCTTTCTCCTGGTGGCTGCAGGAATTCTGACGTCGGGTGACTGTTCCACCCGGAAGCTGAGTGTGCCTGGGAGAGGGAACACGGGGCCCGGCTGGCAGCACCGCGGCTCTGCCGAGGGCCACCACAGCTGGCAGGGCACGGAGGAGGCCGTGGCCACCAGAGAACGCAGCTGGGAGGACAGGGGACAGCAGAGGACAACCACCAGCAGCTCTTGGGGCATGACTCAAGGCTCCCAGGATCTTTGTTTGGAAGGTTTAGGTTTGGAGGAGAAGCTCCAAGCCTGGAAGTTTTATCTGCCTTAAGCTTCCTGCAGCCCTTGTTGTTCAGGTCTGGGCGCTGGTAGAAAGGTGACAGTTGCACACAGCAATCAATTCATTATCCTTTTCTGCATCCCAAGCTCCCCAGGGCCTCTGAAACATGACCCTAGTTCCTCCTGTGCCATGGAGGATTGGCCCAGAGAATGGATCTGAGGCCATAAAAAAGGCGTTTTGTTGTGGAGGGATGAAGGGAGTGGAGTTGGTGATGTTTGGCTCTTTGAGCTGCAGTGGAGCTCAAAGTGCAGCCCTGTTCCTAGTTGGAATGTCTGCTCTACTCTCACCCCAGATCTGGTTTCAAAGCCTGTTCTTCCAAGCAGCCCACTCTGGTTCACTTTGGGTTCTTGCTGTCCTCAGGGGCTGGGTGCCATCACGGTGGTGGTTTAGGAATGGCATTCACTGCAACACTCCCAACTCACCCATTTGCCCTTGTCCCCTCCCCTGAGGTGGGATGGAGAGGAGAACTGGAGGCACAAAAGGTGAAGATCACGGGTAGAAATAAAAGCATTTTACTGGAAACAGCAATGAGATAAGGAACAGTAACAGCAACAACAGTAGTAACAAAAGTGTACAGGAGAGGTCCTGGTCCTGCAAAGAACCAGGACATCACTGTTACTCCATCCCCAAGAACTTTGTGCTCAGTGCTTTATGGCAGAGGTTATTGGTCTGGTTTGCCAGGGCCAAGATCCCAGCAAGGCAGATGTTCCTCTGGAAAGACAGGAGAGAGAGAAGAAGGAGCTGGGACTGTTGAGCTTCCCATGCCTCTGGCAAGCAGGGGAATGCCAAGGCAGCAGAGCAGGAACAGGGACAGCTCTGTGCCCCATGGGAGGTGGGCAAAGGAACCACAGCCCCATTGGAGCTGTGGTGCCAAGCTTTGCTCCTCACCACTGCCTGCCTTTGACATGTAGGCTTTAGTGTTGGGAAATAGTTCTGCCAGGGCATTCTTGGGTGGGCATTGCCAAGGACAGGCAGTGCAGGAAGAGGCTGCCCTGTCCCTGGGATTGGGTCAGGAGTCTGGTGACAGGGACCTTGGTGTAAAGTGGTTTCCAGTGATTCTGTTCCCATTTATTCTGGAATCCTGTAAGGGGGAAAAGCACAACAGTCAGAATCTGAAGTCTCTGAGTGATGGCCTTGATGAATCAGGACAAGTCCCTTTGGGAAGAGGATGGAACTGTCTGTTCCTTCTGGTTTTTGGACCTTGGGCACAGATCCCAAATGTAAAAACCCATCCAGCTCCGTCTTTTCAGCTGGTTACCCCTTCTGATGAGCTGTCTGAGTCCCTTTAGGCAGGGGTGACAACTGTGCTGTCTCTGCTTCCTGGGGCCAGCCTCTGTCCCAAACCAGGCAGCTCTGGCCCTCTAGGGTGTCACCCCGTGTGCCTGGCAGTGTCCCCCCACCGGGTGCTGCTTCCTGCCTGTGGTTGCCTCCCACCCTCAGCACAAGGCACTTTTTTCATCTTGAGCAAATGCCATGGAGCACATGGGCACCCCAAGAAATTCCTAAGGGAAAGGGCCTGGGGGCAGGCCAGGGAAGCCCTGGCTCAGCAGTGCCCTCAGAACAGAGAGCTGTGCAGAACAGGGGCTGGAAGGTGACTACGGGGCTATGGGGCTGGCTCTGCTAAGTCTGAGGTGAGAATAAAGGGGGGTTGGGGGATTAACGTGACCTAGCCAATAGATTAGAATGCCTGGGAAAAAGGGGGAGAGGTGGCAGGGTGTGTGTGTGTGAAGGAGAAAGGCTCCAACAAGGTGCTGCAAGGGGTAAAGGCTTCAAGGGGTATGAGAGCACCCAAGGGGGCAGCAGGGAGGGGATCTTCTACAACAGAGCCTCCTTGAGGAGGCAATTCCTTAACTGCAGGATGCGAAGCAGCATTCCTTGCAGGCAGGGGGGCTGTGCAGGCAGCAGGAGTCTGGTGCTACCCTAAGCTGAGCTGTCTGAGGGAAAATAGCATTTGCTGACTTGGATAAATGAATAAAAGCTGAGAAGCCTGTGTGTGGTGTGTGGGTTTCTCTGGAGGGAGCTGGGGCATCATGAATAAGTTCCCTAATTTCTTGTAGGGCAGTGAGGAACGCGCACAGGGTTTTCCAGCCTACTCTGCCAGGAGGTTGCGGGCTCAGGGGGCTGGGAGTGCCTGATCCCTGGCATCCCAGCACTGCCTGGGGGGAGGTGATGTGGGGAGCCAGTGGGAGCTGCTAGAGTGTGTCCAGAGGAAGCCACCCAGATAGTGCCAGGGCTGGAGCCAGGCTCAGACAGCTGCCTTCTCTGTTCACCTGGAGAAGAGAAGGCTCCAGGGCGACATCCGAGCCCCTTCCAGGGCCTAAAGGGGGTCCAGGAGAGCTGCAGAGGGACTGGGGACAAGGGATAGAGGGACAGGACAAGGAGGAATGGCTTCCCACTGCCAGAGGGCAGGGATGGATGGGGTATTGGGAAGGGATTGTTCCCTGGGAGGGTGGGGAGGGCAGCTGGGGCTGCCCCTGGATCCCTGGCAGTGCCCAGGACGAGGCTGGATGGGGCTTGGAGCAGCCTGTGAGAGTGGGAGGTGTCCCTGCCTATGGCAGGGGGGGGATTAGATGGGGTTTAAGGTCCCTTCCAACCCAAACCATTCTGAGATTAATCCCTTTCCCTCCCCTAGAGCAGACAGCAGCAGCAGGCTCTGCTTGCTGAAAAATAAACATTTATTTACATCTGAAAAGTGAGTTAATGTGTGAAATGGTCTCGTGGGGATTCCATTGATCAGGACCATTCCTGTGTGACTCCAGCCTGGTGCAGCCTCTTTGCTTTGTGTGCTCGAGGCACTGGGAAAGGCTCCCCCAGCCCGTCAGAGAAGGGGCAGGACCTGGAGAACCTCCTGTGTCTATGGGCAGGCATCTCCTGGAGCGTCCCAGCTGCTTCCTCCGGCCTGGAGGGGACTTCTGTGCATGGCAAAGGAAGGAATGCGGTGGGAGCAAGCTCTGGCAGCTGTCGGCTGCTCCTGCGGGTCAGAGCGAGGGGCTGCGTGCTGGGCGTGTCTCCAGCTGCTCTGGGCTCCTCCGGGAGAGGAGCAGCCCTGCTCGAACCACACCACCTCAGCTGCTTCCCTTGCTCCTGGGCTTCCTGGGAGCCACAGGCTGCCTGGCCAGGGTGGGATGATGCTTTGGCGCCCCACTGGAAAGCAAACTCCCAGGCTTTTAGCCTTTGGCCAGAAAATGGTTCCTGAGCTCCTGCCAGGTCTAGAAATCCAGCAGGAGGAGGCTGGGCTGGATGCTGAACGTGGGCTGGGGGAGGTTGGGCTGTGCCCCAGCAAGTTGCTGCTCTCAAATCCTTCACTCCCAAGTGATTTTGAGGCTCCATCCTTGGCTCTGCCCAGGGCGAGGAGCACCAGGCTCTGCACCAGGGGATTTGTGCAGCTGGAGAGCAGTGAGGAGGGGATGAGGGTGGGGAGGAGGCAGGAGCAGCCTCTCGCTGTGAAGAGCTTTACAGGGTGGCTGTGGATGGCTGGAGCTGTCAGGGTGCCGGTGAGATGTCCTGGGCTGGGACACGGGAGGACAGGGAAGCCCTGGCTGTGGCTTTGGGCAGCAGGTCCCATTCCCACTGCTGAGGCTCAGGCTCCCCCGGCTGTGCGATCCCACAGGTGCCCAGGTGGGTGTGGCTGTCCCAGGGCTTCCCTGTGTGGGAGGTGTCCTGGGGGCGGCTGCAGGTTCTGCTGGTGCTGAGGCAGTGGGAGGAAGCAGCAGGCGCTGCCCACACAGCCCCCGCTGAGGGGACAGCGATGCTGGCAGGAGCCAGGGGTGTCACCTCCCACTCGGGTCACAGCAGGGATGTCCCTTCCAGCAGCTCCAGTGTGGCACCGGTCCAGCCTGGGTGGGCACTGCCCAGCACAGCTTCCTGCAGCCTCCTGCCCTCCAGCCGGGCCGTGTGGCCATTGTGGCCAGCACATTGTGGCCACCCCTCTGCCCTGGCCGCTCACCACCTCACTGGGCACAGCAGAGCACCGGGTGGTCGAGCTTCCAGAGCTGCCACTTCTTCTTCATCTCAGACTTCACCTGCCATGGAGGGGAGGGAGCAGGGGCTTATCCCTAGCTGTGCCCTCCCTGCAGGCACAGGGTGGGCTGCGGAAACCGGGCAGGAGGTGCCGTGGCAGGGACAGGGACAGGGACGTTACCTCCTTGTTGGCAAAACAGTACAGCACAGCCACCAGGAAGCCCTGCAGGGAGAGCCAGGAGTGAGCCCCCTCGCCCGCTGTCCCTCTCCTGGGGCTGGGACGGGCTTAGGCTCCCCCCAGGCCACTTCTGGGTGCTTTCGGGGCTGAGCTCCCCATGGCAGCGCTGCCCCAGAGAGCGCGGGAGGCAGCACCGCGTCTCAAGGGCAGAGGGTGGCAGAGATGCTGCCACCCTTCCCATGGAAGCACCACAGGGAGAGCAAGCTCAGAGAGGGACCCCCTGATCTTTGCTCTGTGGTGTGCCCAGAGGAAGGACTTGTTTCACTCCCACCTCACCTGGAAGGAGTTGAGGAAGAGGGTGAAGAACACCTTGACGTAGCGCAGGATGCCCGTGGTTTGCTCGTCGGTGGCGAAGATGAAAACGACCTCGTGGATCCCGAAGAGGGGGATGAGGGTCAGGGTGGCTTTGGCCAGCCTGGGGGGGAGTAAGGGGACAGTAAAGCTCCCAATTAGTCTCAGGACGGTCGTTTAAGGATGTGCAAGGTGGAGGAGAGGCGTGGGGAGGGGTAGGGGGCGTGGAGGTGGTGTTATCCCGTTATCCCCGACTGTCCCCGCCCCTCTCCCGGCCCACCTCAGCTTGTAGTCGGCGTAGCCCTTCTGGTTGGCCCGGAGCTTGGCCAGGATCACCTTGAGGATCCGCATGAAGATGAGCAGGTTGATCTGGGAAGGGGGAGACAGGGCAGGGGCACACAGAGCCCAGCACCCCCACCCTGGCTGTGACACTCACCCAGCAGGAGATGGCACCCGCTGTGCTGCCAAGGCTACTGCCCTTCCTTCCCTCCTGCCATCCCAAAATCCCGGCTAGGAAGCAGCAGGACCCACCCCCTGCCCCTTTCTCTGGGGTTCAGCACCCCAGCTTCCTTCATGAACCCCCAGAACCAGTGGGTCAGCTGAACTGCTGAATTGCTGAACCCCCTGTGCATTTGGCTGGTCCTCGCAGGCCAACTCTCCCTCCTGGCCTCTGCTGGAAGCTTCCCTGGGGATCGCAGCCGTGCCCAGGGCCAGGAGCCAGGGACTGAGCTGCTGCTACCGAACAGTCCCGGGGCTGGCAGCTGTTCCCTACCAGGGAGGCGAGCAGGATGGGGATGCGGATGATCCACCAGTAAGCCATGTTCTCGTTCAGCGCCCAGCACCTGCCGGGGAGGAGCAGCACCATCACCCTGTGCTGGGGGCAGGATGATCTGAGAGCTTTCCAGCCCCAGCCAGGTGGCTCAGGGACCCTCAGCAGCCTCTGAGCATCCCAGTAGAACCTCCCTCCCTCCCTCCATCCATCCATCCATCCATTCATCCATCCATCATCCATCCATCCCTCCATCCATCACTCATCCATCCCTCCATCACTCATCCCTCCCTCCCTCTGTCCATCCATCCATCCATCCATCCATCCATCCATCCATCCATCCACCAATCAATCCATCCATCTATCCATCATCCATCCATCCCTCTATCTATCACTCATCCGTCCCTCCATCCATCCCTCCATCCATCCATCCATCCATCCATCCATCCATCCATCCATCCATCCATCCATCTCTCCCTCCCTCCCTCCCTCCCTCCATCCATCCCCACTCACTCCGCGTTCTCCTTCAGGTACTTGGCGGCCATCCAGGGCACCACGAACACCACGGGGGTCCCTGCAAGTCACACAGCAAACCCTGTAAAACCAAGCACCCTCCTGAGCTGAGAAGCCACCCCTGTGCTGGGGGGCACACCCGGGGAGGCAGAGCCCCTGCCCCACACCCTGCTGGGCTGGTTGGGACCGCGGTGCCCCCGACGCCAGGCGCTGTCCCCGTCCCCGCCGCGTGCCCGGGTGGCCCCTACCCCAGCCCAGGTAGAGGTAGAGCCTGTAGTAATTCTTCTCGGAGAACACGGCCCCGATGAGCAGCTTGTAGAGGTAGACAGCTTCCACCAGGAACCAGTAGTGGTTGGCCAGGATGCAGTACTGCATCAGCACCTGCGCTGCGCGGCACCCCAGCGCTGCCTGCCACGGAGAGCCACCGTGGGGCTGGCTGTGCCCACAGCTCACCCACAGGGACCAGGCACCCCAGGAGCTCACCCACCCCGGCTACGGTGCTGCACAGGCGCCCCAAGAGCTCGTGCATCAGATGTGTGGTGTTAGACTGGCACCCCAAGAACCCTGAGAGCTCCCCCGTGGGGCCACGGGTGCCCCGAGAGCTCACCAGAGGCTGCACAGGCACCCCCAGACCTCACCCATCAAGGTGCTCACCCAGAAGGTGCACAGGTATCCCAAGAGTTCCCCCACAGGGTCATGGGCAGCACAGGCACCCCAAAAGTGTGCCCACCGGGTGGACAGGCACCCCAGGACCATGCACAGGTACCCCAAGACCTCATCCATCAGCTGCATGGGCAACACTGGCACCCCAAGAACTCACCCAGCGGGCGTCTGGGGCTGCATAGGCACCCACCCCCCCACACAGCCCCGCCCTGGGCGACGGTCCCCAGGATGCCACCAGCCCAGCACTTGCCTCGTGGCTCAGCAGAGCCTCCCAGTCAGCCACCTGCACCAGCTGCACGCCCCAGCGCCGCTCCAGCAGCGCGTCCTTCACCATCACCGAGGTGGCCCGCAGCCCGAAGGAGGCGAACAGGTTGGCGTGGATGTAATTCCTGGTGCAGCGCAGGTTCCTGCAGGAGCCGGGGTCAGGCGGGGCCGGCGCAGCTGGGAGGGAGCAGGGGCGGGGCCGTGTCCTACCTGAAGACGGTGAGGACGAGCAGGGCGGAGATGAGGGTGAGCAGCGACAGCGAGTACCCCACGGTGTAGAGCACCTTGAAGCTCAGCATGAGCCGGCGGGCGCCTTCCTGCAGGTGAGCACAGCGCCAGGGAGCCCAGGTGGGTGCATGTCCTCCCCGGCCAGGCCGCCCCTGGGGTGCCAGCCAGGCTCCCACCTCCTCAGCGGTGACCTCCAGCTCATCCTCGCACTGCGAGTAGTCCCTCCAGGGCTGGCTGCCGTTCACTGTCACCCACTGGCCGTCGGTGCCGCACCGGCGGCTCACCAGCCCGTGTTTCACTGCGGACACGAAGCGCCGGCACAGTCCCCCAGGCTCCCCCAAACCCCTCCTGGGATGATGGATCTGCCCCTGCTCAGTGCCCCGTCCCAGGGCAGGCACGGGCAGGGCACGAGCTGGCTCTGCTCTGAGCCCCAGGCGTGCCCTTACCCCAGGTCCACTCACGGGTCCCTCTGTCCCTGTCAGGCGAAGGGAGGGGAACCCTGAGAGCCTCTCCACCCCCCAGAACGGCTCAGCCCTGGCTTCCAGCTCTGGGACGGCAGGAGGGCATCCTCACCTTTCTCAAACCAGGGCAGGTAGAAGGGGCAGGAGACGTTGACGGCGGTGCCGGGGCTCCCGTCGGGCCAGCAGGCGTACATGTCAAACGTCCTGTTACAGAACAGCCCTTCCAAGGGCAGGGATGGGGAAAGCCAATGGTCAGTGCTGGTGGCACAGACACGCCAAGCCCCGCTATCCCAGCACCCCTGAGGGGGCTGATGCCACCCTGAAATGGGCCCAGGTGCCTCACACCAGCCGCAGCCCCCCAGGACATCGCAGCCCTGAGTATCCCATCTGAGACGTGGAGGTCCTTGTCGGTCCCTTGGCTCACCCTCCGTGGGTGACCGGAGCAGAGGATGCTGGAGAAGGGACAAACCCCAGCCCTAGCTCTGTGTGCCCCCGAGCTGGGCACGGCCGGGTACCTGCCGGGTAGGGCTCGCTCGCCATCCTCCTCAGGCACTCGTCACGGTACCGCAGCCACTCCTCGAAGGTCTTCTCCAGCACCTTGGCCCCGCCGTGCTGCAAGCCCAGAACTGGGTCAGAGCCTCCAGCCCCAGCGCCTTGATTGCCCCCACGAACTGCTGCCGCACCCTCGGGCCGGGCGGGGACCCCGGACAGAGCCGGGCTGGAGCCGCCTCGCAGGGGGCAGAGCCCGGCAGAGCCAACCCCGCTGCCCCCCCGGCCCCAGCCCGGCCCTCACCGGCACGGAGGAGAACAGGCACACCCAGGCCAGCCGGACGAGGCTCCGCAGGGCTCCAGCTCCCAGCATGTCCCTCGTGGCTGCTCCCAACCTGACCAGTGCTCCCAGGGCCGGGGTGAGTCTCAGGCTGGGCCGGGATCCGCGATCCTGGGGGAGAGGTGAAGGAATGGGGACGGCTCGACTCTGGCAGCCACTCACGCCCGGTGGAGGCAGAGATATGCTTCCCGAGCCAGCGGAGGAGAAGATCATCGCATGTCCTGGGCTGCCACAGCCTCGGGTCACTGCCCCGGTGGAGGCAAAACCTCGGGGAGCACCAGGCAGAGCAGCCAGGGTGTAAATGGATCACACGTCTTGGATGAGCCTTGGATCAGCTTTCACCCGCCGCTGCCAACCCCGAGGGGAGCAAACGCCATCGTGACAGCCGACGTGACAGCCCCAGTGCCACCGCTGCCACCCAGCAGTGGCTGGCACCCCTGGGTGACCCGGGAAGGGGCTGCAGGGACAGGGGGCAGCGAGACCTCTCTGGGGTGCCCTGGGCCCCCACCCCAGCCAGGCTGGGACCCCCATACCAGCTGCGCCCCATCACGTCCCGCCCCGATCCTGCTGGCAGAGACCCCTCCCAGCCCAGCCGGGGGCTCGGGGGGAGGAGCAGCTCAGTCACCCCCGGGGCTCCCCGGTCCTCCCGGGGCTCCCCATAGCTCCAGGCTGGACGACCCCAGCCCGCCCCCCCCTCCAGCACGGACCTCCCGGTCTGTCCCCCACGAGGGTCCCCAGCCGGTCCCGCTCGGTGCCTGCGGGCGTCCCGGGGCTCTGCCGCTTCCTCCGCCCGCTTACCCGGCTCCGCGGGACCGGCAATCCCGATGTCCCGGTGTTGCCGGTGTTTCTGGCGGCCCCAGTGTTGCCGTTGTCCCCAACGTTCCCGGTATTCCCGGTGTCACGGGCTCCGCGAGGTGAACGCGGCGGTGACCGAGCGACGTCTGCGGCGGAGCCGCCTCCTGCCAGCGCCGTGCCCCGACGGGAGGGGGTTTTTGGGGGGGCTTAGGGGGGAGTTCGGGGGCGGCACCGCCTCCCGGGGCTCCGGACGCCCGGTGGGACTGGAGGGGTCCCGGCGCCGCTGCTCCCGCGCCCGCGGAGCTCCAACACGGACCCACGGAGCCCCCCGGGAATCCCACGGGGATGGGGGTCCAGGTCCAGCCCCTTCGGGAGTCCCTGGTGGAATCACACAGGGTCAGGGATGGGGGTCCAGGTCCAGCCCCTTCGGGAGTCCCTGGTGGAATCACACAGGGTCAGGGATGGGGGTCCAGGTCCAGCCCCACTGAGGGTCCCCAGCTGCATCACACGGGGACGGGGATGGGGTTCCAGCCCTCAAAGTGTGGGTCACAGGGACTGGATCAAGGATCCAGACCCCTTCAGTCTCTCCCAGAGCCCCTGTCCCTCCCATCACAGAGCCCCAGGGAAAGTCCTGCACCTCCCAGGCTGAGTGTCACTCTGGCTGTCCCCTGGGCTGGGTGACAGCCCCTGTGCAGGCAGGGTGGGCTGAGGGGGTCAGTACTGGATCCAGCACAGGGACGCGGCCAGTGACATCCATGAGTCCCATTATCCAGCCAGGTGACAAGCCTGGTGGCCCTGGTCATGCTGCCTCCCCACCACCCCACATGCTGGCAGTGGGGAGGGAGGGGGCAGGGCTGGGGCAGGGCTGGGGAAGGTGGTTTTGCCATCAGTGGAGAGGGGCAGATTCCCCTGGGGTCCCCAAATCGGCAGCAGTGCAGCCCTTCCAGGCTCCCCCGTCCCTCCCCGTGCAGCTGCTCTCCCCTCCTGCTGCAGGGTGGGGCTCACCCCCCAAACCTGGCTGAATGCACCAGAACACGCATTTATTTTGCAAAAATGAGATGTTTGCCTCGAAGCTGCTGCAGTGGGCTGGGAGCAGGCACAGGAGTCAGACAGATGAGGAGTCACAGCTGTGGCTCCAGTGATGCGAGCGGTGTCTGGGTATTCCAAGTGACAAATAACGCAGTGGTGGAGCAGCCCAGGGTAAGGATTTGCTGTTTGGGGGGAAAATGAGCCCTCGGGTGCCTCCCCAAGCATGAGCAAAAACAGGGGGTTTGCTTATTAACAGATTATGAACTTTGGGCAAGAGCCTGGAGAGACAGGACACAGGGAATGGCTTCCACTGCCAGAGGGCAGGGATGGATGGAATATTGGGCAGGAATTCCTGGTTATGAGGGTGGTGAGGCCCTGGCCCAGGGTGCCCAGAGCAGCTGGGGCTGCCCCTGGATCCCTGGAAGTGTCCAAGGCCAGGCTGGACAGGGTTTGGAGCAGCCTGGGACAGTGGGAGCTGTCCCTGCCCATGGCAGGGGACTGGATGGGGTTTAAGGGCCCTTCAACCCAAACCATTTCATGATTCCCTGATAACATGGCCCTGAAGGATGATTCCAGCCACGTCCCCCTTTCCAGACAGACACTGAACACCTGCACCCCACAGATCCCCCTGTGTGAATCCATTTCATGGCAGCAGGAGCATGGTGTGGGCTCATCCCACAAGAATGCTGGATTTGGAGGAGAGCCCAGGGCTACAGCACATGGATGCCATTCCGTAGAGAGGAATCACAAAATTCCAGACGTTACTGTCCTGGTGTGGTCCGTCTGGATGGGATTTTCTCCCGTGTCCCTTGCATGGGGACATGAGGAACGAGCTGTTCCTCTCCATATTGATGATTTCAGGCGGGTCTCCATAGCAATTGCAGCGCTCGAGGCTCAGCCAGGGCTGGATCCCGATCCAGGGGCTGCTCAGAGCCAGCTGGAGCCACAGGAAGAGGGGCTGGGACAGCACCCCACTCCCAACAGCTGCTGTCCTGCCAGGGTGGGCTTGGGACACAGCTGTCACCGAGGACATGCGACTGGTAAATTTATTTATTTGTTAAAGGTGATGTTCACCATCAGAACTGGGAAAATTGTGCCATAATGGTCTCAGGCATTGAAGCTGTTGGTGATTCTTGGGCAGCCAGAGAGCTGCAGTGGTGCTTAGGGAGAGGGGAGCATCCTCCAGGGTCCTGCATGGGAAAATCATGGAATTGTTTAGGTTGGAAAAGCCCTCTGAGAACATCGAGTCCAATGAGGCAGCACGGGTGCCAGGTCCACCACTAACCCATGTCCCTGACACATCTACAAGTTTTTGGAACACTTCTGTGGATGGTGACTCCACCACTGCTCTCAGCAGCTTGTTCCAGTGTCTGATCACTCTTTCAATGAAGAAATTTTCCCAATATCCCACCTAAACCTCCTCTGGTGCAGCTGGAGGCTGTTTCCTCTGGTCCTGCCCAGTGTTCCCTGGGAGAAAAGCCAGGGTCACTAAGGGATAAACACCCAGCCAGAGAACCCGCCGGGGTTAAATCCCTTCCCCCCCAGCACTGTTACCAGCAGCAGCACCTCCTGAAGGCAGCTTTCACTTTATCTGTCCATTACTGACATGGGAATTCGTCCGTGTGTACTACTGCAGGACCAAGCTGCTTTGCTCCCCCTCCAGAAGCAATTCGCAGAACAGAAGTGCTCATCAACACATCCTGACTCCCAATTATGCAGCAAACTTCCCAGAAAAGGCTGCGGGAGCGTTACCAGGTAGAGAAATCCATCAGCATGTGAGTGCCCAGGAAGCAGCGTGAGGAGGGACACGGCTCCTGCAGCTGAGCCATCTCCAGGGCTGCCCCTGGGGTAGCTCTTGGGGTTTTGGTCAGCGTTTGAAGAACGGGAGCATCCATTTCCATCCCATTTCCATCCCATTTCCATCCCATTTCAGCTTGTTTCCATCCCCCGTGGTGATGACAGCCAGGGACCCCACTCCATCACACAGCAAAGGTCACTCCCAAGCCCGCGTTCCACCGCGTCACCACATTCCCGTGACAAATGAGTGTTCCCAGCTCAGAAAGGCACTATTGGATTTGGCACTTAGAGACCTCAGCAGCTGCCGTCCCTCCAGCGAGCCCCCAGGCACTTGGGATGCAAACCTGGATTCAAAGCTGAGCGAGTCTCTTCGGTTTCCATGTGGATTCTCACCTAATTCAAGCCGGAAGGTTTAAACGATAAGATCAAGAACTTCTCTGAAACTCATCTCTATTCACACCCTGGCCCAGGGCTCGGCTCTTTGTCCCCTCCTCCGCCGAAGGGCCTTGGCAGGCAGGGCAGCATCCGTGTTCCAAGTCGGGGTTCGGATAACCCGGGCACCGGGAATTCAAGGAGCAGATAAAAGAATGCATCTTTTATTTCCTCCCTGCCTGGTAGGACCCTGGATGCAACTTCTGCTATTAGCGACTCTGGGGCTGCAGCACAAGGAAAACCTGGCTGGAGTTGCTGGAGCCAGTCCAGAGGAGCCCATGGAGATGCCCCAAGGGCTGGAGCCAGGCTGGGAGAGCTGGGGGTGCTCACCTGGAGAGGAGAAGGCTCCAGGGACACCTCAGAGCCCCTTCCAGGGCCTAAAGGGGCTCCAGGAGAGCTGCAGAGGGACTGGGGACAAGGGATGGAGGGCACACAGGGAATGGCTTCCCACTGCCAGAGGGCAGGGATGGATGGGATATTGGGAAGGGATTGATCCCTTGAGGGTGGGCAGGCCCTGGCCCAGGGTGCCCAGAGCAGCTGTGGCTGCCCCTGGATCCCTGGCAGTGTCCAAGGCCAGGTTGGACAGGGCTTGGAGCACCCTGGGACAGTGGAAGGTGTCCCTGCTGACCCCCTCCAGATGCAAACACTGCTAATTGTCATTTAGTTCAATCATCATTAAGCTGGGCAGGGTCAGGGTTAACCCCAGGTGGAATCACTAAGGGACATCTTCACCAGAGCTTCCCACCAGCTGCTCACGTGCTCCTCAGGGGTGTGGAAGTGCTTTGCCAGCTCAGGGTGGGCCCCAGAATTATTCCCAGGGGGAAGCTGAGAGATCTCCTTTGGTGTCTGCCAGTCACTCTGAGGAATAAGTGGCTCTGTCCTGAGTGTGAAGGCTGAGCCCCTGCTCCTCCCAGCCCAGGGGCATCTCCAGCCACCCAGTGGAAGCAGAGGAGGGAAGGTGAGCAGCCTGTGTGGGTTTGGGGTGCCCCTCAGCTGCTCTGAGAACAGATGCTTTCCATACCTTTAATATCCTGTTCTGGAAAACCAAGGGATTAAGAAGTTGCCTCGTCTTGCCCTGGGTTCTGGGTCTTTCCCAGCCTACCAGCTGTCCCAAGCGTTGGATGTTTGTCACCTTCTGGGATCGTGTGATGGATGAGAATGTATTTTCACCCTGGACTGTAACTGGCACTGCTCTGTTATGCTCAGCAAAGCATTCAAGTCACTCAGACCTGCCAGGTGAGAGATGTGCTCCTCTTGCCATAAGGTCTGAGCAGGCTCCAGAAAAACTCCTCCCAAGTTTGCCACCGCCTCATGGTACAAAACCTGGCTTAGAGCTGGGAAGGGGAGGCACTGAGACTGGAGGTTCTGTGCTGTCACAAGGCAGGATGCTGCAGGTGGGACTGGTGGATGCTGGAAGCCCAGCTACCACAGGAGATGTCAGGATGTGTCTCCTCCAGCGTGATTTGGGAATCACCCAAAGCCCCCAGGTTTGGGAGCTGACAGCCCCCAGGCACACTGCTGGATCTCAACAGCTTGGTGGGAAAACTCCCTCCCCCTCTCTTTGGGCAAAATGAAGTAAAAAAGCAACTTGCCCAATTCTTAGCAGTTCCTTGCACGTGTTCCTGCTGGAGCAGGTGGATCTGAGGCCGGGCAGCACCCTGGGGCTGGAGTGGCTGCTGCTCCTTCTGCTGATGCTGGTGGTGCTTGCAGGGACATGCTCCTCTGCTCAGACACAGCTCCCATTGGAGGCCCAAATGTCAATCACAGAACCATGGAATGGCTTGGGAAGGGACCTTAAAGCTCATCTAGTCCCACCCCCTGCCATGGGCAGGGACATCTTCCACTATCCCAGGTGCTCCAAGCCCTGTCCAGCTGACCTTGGACACTTTCAGGGACCCAGGGGCAGCCACAGCTGCTCTGGGCACCCCGGGCCAGGGCCTCACCATCTTGGGCTCTTTCTGGCATCAGGTTTCTGCATGTTTACAAAATTTTCACCAAAATGTGGGGGTTTGGGTTGTATCTAAATGTGTCAATAGATGCCATGAGCTGGGCTGAGAAACCTGTTGGATTTTTGTGTCTGCCAGGGCTGCTTGCGTGTGATTTTCCTTCTGATGGGAAAAGGGGCCATTAATCAATAAAAATTCAAAGCTGTGTAGTCCCTGGTTATTGCTCCTTCCACACCCACTCCTGTTCCTGCTGTGGCAGGGAAGCTCAGGCAGCAGCAGCATGGACCACAATCCTCCTGCCTCAGCAGCTTCTGTCTTCCCCATAGAACTGAGATTTTTTTAACCTCATTTTGGGCTCCTTCTGCTGGGCACACCAGCTCCAGGGATGTGGCACAGCTTGCTCAGAGGGTGCTGTGCACCACGTAGGGATGGGCTGTCATCAAACGCATTCACTGGTGAGCTGCAGGCAGACATCACCCCAGCTCCTGCTCTGCAGCCTCCCCATCCTGGAGACCAGCCCAAATAGGCTTTGGATGAGCTTTTGAGGACTATTCACTTCTCTCTTAGTTGAAGCTGAATGAAACCTCAGGCTGGGTCCTGGGTTTGCTGGCAGCGTGATATATTTTCTGGAGGTCAAGTCAAGAGAGATTTCTAGCTGAACATGACAGCTCTGCTCGTAAAGATGCCTAGACATCCTCATCAGGGGTGTTTTTCTGATGTGACCACACATTTTCCATCAGCTTAATAACTGATGAAGGCGCCCAGCCTGCAGAGAAAATCTGTCTCCTGCCCAGGGAGCCCGAGATCCTCATTACCTGACTGAGCGGGATAATAATTCCTCAAATCCTGTAAGAACTGCAGTGCAACAGCATTGGCACTGAGGTTGTAAGGTCTCCCTCCAGAAGGCAGAGACAGGTGACAAAGCTGAGGCACAGGGAGCTGCTGGGAGTGATGCTGGATTCATCCAGAAGGAATGGCTTCCCCTGGGCTCAATTTCACAGTTGAGAGTAGTTTTGCACTAGGAAAAGGAGGTTCCAAGGAGGGGGTTATTTCCAGATCAGGTGTGGCCCTGCTGTGACTTCTCTCTCCCTGTGACTGTCCCTGGCTGCTCTGGCTGGGATTCCTGCCAGCAGATGAAGCTGGATTCAGGATCCCTTTGGCTTTGCTGGGAGCTGGCTCAGCAGTGCCATCCCCTCCCTGGGCTCTGGCCCCCACTGCCTGCAGGTCATGGTTTGCACGATCTGCCAGCCCAGTGATCTCCCACTCTCTCTTGCTCACCACTCCCTGTCCAAAGCCCCTCCATCGCTTCCACTCCGAACCTTTCCCTGTCACAAACCCATTCCCAGGAGTTTTGAACACAAACCAGCTCCCCTCATCTTTGAACTGAGCAACACTTCATTCTGCTGTTGAGATCACAGGTTTCTACCAGCACAGGAACACAAAATTCCCAGACTGGCCCAGCCCAAGGTCTGTTTATTCAAGACTCCCAACTGCCCCTTAGAGCCGCCCCCAGAAAGGGGGGAAAACCAGGCAAAGGTTCCTTCTCCACAGGGAAGGAGTATTTGGGATAATTCTGGAAAAGCTCTCCTTTCCACCCATATGTGTCCCTCGTTTTGATGGCAGTGCCCAAATGCCAACTACACTAAATTATTGTGGATATAAAATATTTAACATTGGGGAAAAATCCTCTGGACTTGCACTCGAGCCTAGACATTTTAATGCAGTGGAGGTTGCCCTTGGGGACATGGGTGGCCTTGGCAGTGCTGGGGAATGGTTGGACTTGGTGACCTTGGAGGGCTTTTCTAACCTTAATGATTCTGTGGCTGCAATGAGTTAAATAAAGAGGTTGTGCCAAATTTGGAGCCTGGGGAAAGGAGGCCCAGGAGGGTTCGTTTCAGCCTTTTGCTGAGAAGGGCTTGTGTTTCCTCATGCATGGGCAGTGTTCTTCTGGGTGATCCTTACCAAAAAGGGTAAAATTGGGTGACTGTAACAGTGGCCTTCCAGACCTGTCCTCTCCTTTTCACCCTGGCTGGTTGTTCTCTGTGTCTTTCCCTCCAGGTAGTTCAAGATCCAAAAGGTTGGTGAAAAACACACCAAAGCATTTCGTGGTCATTATGGGTCTCTTCCAAGACAGGATATTTGATGAGAAACAAGGATTTTTGGATCCCCTGTGCCTTGTGGTGAGGATGAGCTGGACTTGCAGCTCCCAGGCTCACTGGGAGGGCTGTGCTGGTTTTAAATCAAGCTGTGCTGTGCCACCTGAAATTGGACCCTCAGGAATTAGCAGACTTTGGGAAATCAGCACTTAGTGCTGGCTTTGGGTGGGTCAAATGGCACTTTGCTTTAGAGGGAGCTAATGGAGGGTGAGTGTATAATTTTGTTTTCTGAATATAAATGAGAAGCCAATCTCCTCTGCTGACCTGTCAGACACAGACGGAGATGGATCTGGAAAACTCCTTGCTCGGGGGTGTCTTTTCATCCTAAGCAGCTTCTCCTGCTCATCTGCTGAGCCACCAAAGGGCAGGTGTTGATTTATTACCCCTGGTGTTTGATCCATGGGCTTCTGCTTATCCTGGGCACCCAGCTCTCCTCTAATGCCAGCCCATTAACAGGGAGAGCTGCTCTGCACTGTAATTACAGGGAACGTGACATTCCTGCATATTTCCCTTCCCTCGGCACAAAGAGCACTTCGCTTCCCCCAGCGATTCCCCGGCAATTTCTCCTCCTCCTGGGAGGGGCTCTTTTCCCTTCCACACCTCTGGAAGGATGAGGTTAATGTTAAATAAAGTGGGAAGGAAGGAGTTTGCTCACGAAACTCCTCAAAGGCCAAGAAGTCTGCAAGCTGAGGCAGCCCTCAGCAGCAAACAGATCCTCAGATCCTGTGGATAAGGCATGAAAACAGAATTTAGGTGAAAATTAATGTCCCAGATGGGAAATAAGGGAGGCTCTGATTGGAAGAGCAAAAATTGGTGCCCGACTTGGAAGTAAAAGGCAAAACTGGATGCAAAAAGCTGAGAATGAAGTGTCTGTACAATTCCATGAACCAGCCAAATCAAAACCTCATCACTTCCTATCCTGCCTGATTTTGGTGGGTTTTTCTTGCACCAGCCCTTCTCTGAGCAAACAATCTGGCAGATTCCCTTCCCAGTCTTTCAAGCAATTTGTAAAGCTAAAACCTTGTCTAACAGGTAGGCTGGGAAACAACCCAGCAGAAACAGGTTGTGTTCTCTCCACCATCATGACCACACTCATTTAATTTTTTTTTCTGTTGTATGTGAAAGGTGACTTAGAATATATTGAAGTGTACAGCAGCTTCACAGGAGGATTGAATGAAAAAGAAGCCTGAGGACTTTTTACCCATTTTTCCCCCAACATGGCAGGCACAGATGAGTGTTTTCTGATTTTTGTGCTTGAAGAATCTGAAGAATGTATGTTCATTTGAATTTTTTTTTTTTATTCCTAATTTAAAAAGCATTAGAGAAATGAGGTTGAAAATCACTTGTATTCTCCCTTGATCATGTTTTCAACAGCACATTTATGCCCCAGCCCAGACAAAAGCAAAGGGGCTCCAGCCCTTGGTGTTTATGACCCTGGGGAAAGCAAAAGCTGTAAAAATAACACCCTGACCCTTGGTGAGTATGGTCCAGGTGATCCTGATCCCAAGCTGCCCCATGGGAATCTCATGAAGCAGCAACCTCTCACAAAGTTAACTAATCACTAATTACTTGTTACTAGAGGGGAAAGAATTGGTTTAGGTCCACCTGCCAGGTAGGGTAATACAAGGATGTGAGAATTTGACTTAAAAATATGTGATAGAAGCTTTAGTGCCAAGCTCTGCTAAAAAAAAACTCTCCAAAACCTCTGGGAAAGAACAGTAGAACATGAAGAATGAATATATATATATATTGAAAAAAAATAACCAAACAAAAAAAGCCCAAATAAAAACACCCCCAACAACCATTTCACCTGCAGCAAGATGTCTCATGGCTGAAAGGGCCAACAGAGGGAAAGATGAATAGAGCTGATTATTTATATGTTGAGAACCTGACAAGTTCTGTACTCAAAACCTGCAGTCCCAGCTGATGGCTCGCCCATTGCCACCAAAACCTGCACCAAAATTGCCAGTTTTCTTTCCTTTCCAAGAAAATTTCCACTTTTGTACTGATGAACATGACAAAAAACCACAATTCCTCAGGTGTGGGCTGTGAAATGGAGAGATGTTTCCATGGAGGTGAGTCCATGTGCTAGGGAGTAAGCAGAGGTGTGTTTTCCTTCAGGTGTGGGTTGCTAGAATGGGAAGTAGGCAGGGAGAAAAGTTATTTGTGGATGGAGTCTGAACTCCTGCCAGAGAGGCTGCTCCTCTCTGGGGCCCTGCTTAGCTCAAAGCCACCCCACCTCCATATATAAATATCAATTATATTTACTTAGTGTAGTGTTTACCTCAGCTGTGGAATTTATTTTATTTATTTTACAGCTTTGGCTTTCCCCCACGTATTTCATTGTTAGTGAGTGTAACTCAGAGCAGAGCAGGGGAATGGTTCCTTCCTTTTCTGATCCCCCTTGAACAAGTGGGATTGCTGATACATTCTTGAACTGGTGAACTATTCAAGGTTTGCTGTCTTATGGCTTTCTGGCATAAGAAACCCAGTCTCTAAACACATCTCCTATTTTCTAAAGTAACTACTTTGTTTCAGTATTTATTCTTTCATGATTTATTGCTCTTTCCTTGCTTTTGATTACTTTTTCAATCATGTGCATGAGTATTGCTCACTCCAGAGTCCACGTCTGTATGTTTTCTAAGCTTGGGCAGTCAGAAGTGAAAAACTATGAACTGCTCTGCAAAATGTCCTCAGATAACCACAGATCAGCCTGACATGTAGATGATTTTCAACTCGATCCACCCTAAGATACAGATGACCCTGTGAGGAAGAGCTGTGGCTGCTCCATCCAGCATTAATAAAGAGATTTGTGGTCACAGCTGCCATTCCTTTGTCCATGGGACATCACCACTGGCAGCACAGAAACCCTCAGGCTGTTCTTCCTTGATGCATCAACACAAAAGCTGCTGTGGGTTATGTCTGTAGGCTCAAACTCGTGACATCAACACCCTTTAAAGAAGTTGATCACAAAGCTGCTGCCAGGATCAGTCACCATCAGGTGCAGCTGGGAGCTGAGAGGCTGCAAAAGCTGTGTTGGTTGGCCTCGGCTGCCTTCTGGATTCAGGATCCCTTTGGCTCTGCTGGGAGCTGGCTCAGCAGTGCCATCCCCTCCCTGGGCTCTGGCCCCCACTGCCTGCAGGTCATGGTTTGCACGATCTGCCAGCCCAGTGATCTCCCACTCTCTCTTGCTCACCACTCCCTGTCCAAAGCCCCTCCATCGCTTCCACTCCGAACCTTTCCCTGTCACAAACCCATTCCCAGGAGCTTCTGCGGCCCAGCAATTCTGTGGGTCTGTCTGAGCAGCCCAGGGATGCGCCTGCCCCTTCCCTGCTGTCCCAGGGGCCTGCAAGAGCCTTCTGGGGCCACCCAGACACCTCCTCAGGCCTTTGGGAGCCCCCTGGCACAGTGTGGACAGGGATGGAAGAAAAGCTTCTTTGGAAGACGCAGGCAGGAGAATGCTGCCCATGGTGTGAATTCCAGCTGCACTCAACACTCTTTAAATCCTGCTGCGACACTCAGGCTTGACTTTATTCCTGGTCTGCAGCCCACCTGCAAAACCATCAGTTGGACTCCACCTGACACATACGGAAGAGTAAAATAACACAGCAATGTACAGAAAACGTGAACTTTATTGAAGCTTACTACTCTTAAAAGCTGGGCGCTGGGGAGGGCACCGCTCCAGTGCTGTGTCCAGCTGTGGGCCCCTCAGCTGTGGGAGGCCATTGAGGGGCCAGGGCCGGGGCAGGGCCGGGAAGGGAGCTGGGGAAGGGTGTGGAGCTGGGGAAGGGTGTGGAGCACACGTCCTGTGTGGAGGGGCTGAGGGAGCCTGGGGGGCTCATCCTGGAGAAGAGGAGGCTTTGGTGTGGGGGGGACATCTTCTCACTCTCAGCACCTCCGTGACAGGAGGGTGCAGCCAGCTGGGGCCGGGCTCTGCTCCCAGGGAACAAGGGACAGGACAACGAGACAGAGACAGTCTTAAGTGCGCCAGGCGAGGTTTACGTTGGACACTAGGAAAAATTTCTTCCCTGAAAGGGTGATCATGAGAGGAATGGCAAGGTTGTCTTTATAAACAAGCTGTGGGTCTGCTGGTAGATAAAACTAGCACTGGGAGATAAAAGAAACAGTGGGAAGGATTCCACTGATTGATGGAATGAATGGACAAAGATATTTGCTTTTACAAACAAATTCTAGGTTTGCCGATAAATGAAATTTGACATTGTAAGATGAAAGAAACAATAGGAAAGAAACCCCCTAAATTCCGTAAGAATTAAAAGGGAGGGTTATACATTAGGGGGAATCCTCGGTTTCAGGCATTCTGGGCAGTCTGTACCTCTCAAGTACCTCAGCCAGTGGGGATAGAGAGAGGGAAATACAGCCGGGAAATTGGGATAAAAAGAAGGCTGCGTCCTCCAAAAATTTGAGAGACCCCGGGGGAATGCCCCATGGCCTCTCCCTTCATTCGAATAAAGGACTCTTCTGTCTCCTTTTTGGACGTAAACCTCTGATATTTGCGGATTAATTTTCCTGACAATGAGATACTAGAACGGGCTGC
>WAAG01007210.1:0-15270 GCA_013390105.1 Tichodroma muraria | reverse complement strand
TGGGCCTCCCCGGGGTCCCGCTGCTCCGCTGGGCCGCACGCGGAGCTGCCGGCGGGCGGTGCCGCCGGGATGCAGGGCTGAGCCCGCCGGTGCCCGCCTGGGAGCGGTCCCCGGTGCCGAGCGGTGGCGCAGCCCCGGACGGGCGGGATTCCCCCCGCCCGCGGGGAACACGATGGAATGCTGTGTGTGCAGGCAGAGGCTGTGTCCGCGTTGTTTCAGCTCGGCGAATCTCGTTAGAAACGCCCGTTTTCACCGTGGCGTGTTTTCTGTTGAAATGATACGGTTTATGTTAATTATTAGGGTTTGATCTTTTAGCAGTGCTTTGCACTGGGCGTATCTCACGGTAACTAAGCAGCACTCTGTGGCATTTGGCAAACTTGGCAAAGCCCTTATTGGATGTATAAAAAGGAATCCCTGCTCTTTCTCATTTTTCAGATTTTACTGAGATGATGAGGGCGCTGGGGTATCCTCGACTCATATCCATGGAGAATTTCCAGACCCCAAACTTCATGCTTGTGTCAGAAGTGCTGCTGTGGCTGGTGAAAAGGTTGGTGATGAGGCCAACAAATTGTGGGCTGATGCTGGGATGCGGGGAGTGTGCTTGGAACTGATGGTGTACTGTGAAATTAGGGAACTCGGTGATATTTAGTCATTCTTTGGGCTCTGCTCTTCTAAATACCAGATAGAAGTGTGGTAGTTTGCAGGTTTTTAGCTTAATGACACAGCCTGGAGTAGCAGACCCAGTGACTCAGTGCTGGCAGAGGTTGCACCCTGGCTGTGGGCACACTCATTCAAAAGTAGCCTTATCCCTCTCACATAATCTCCAGATTCCACAGCCATCCTGTCCATGGCTGACCTTTTATCCAAAAAGGGTGATCTGTTGTGGGAACTTCACCAAAACCCAGCCAGTTCTTGCCTTGTCGCTACAGCTGTTGGTTCAGCCTGGTATTGTCCTGCATCCACAACATGTTTGAAAGAAATAAAATGGTTTAGTTCTAATCTGCTACTGTCCAGTTGCAGTTTTACACTCACTTAGCCCATCGACAGACTTTGATTAAATATTTCTGGATCTTGAAGTGTTATTTGATTTATATGTTATCTTCTCTCTCCCGCTTAAAAATTAAAGTGTTTTTTTTTTAAGATGTTTTAAGTGTAAAATTAAAGGGTTTAAGTGTTTTTAAGTGTAAAATTAAAGGGTTTTTTTTAAGATGATAACGTGGAACATTACAATTGAAACCAACATTGATCAGTTTGCCTGATTACTATTTTTTGGCCTGGATTAATAATTAATATCCATTAAGTTTAATTACCACGTCATTAGAAATTTGCTGAATACTCTTGCAGTTGTAATGACATAGGGATATACTCACAACCATTCAAAATTACTTGGATTAAGTTGCCTAAATAGTCTTTAAAATGCTGCTGTTACACTGAGGGTCCAAATCACTGAATTTCCTTTTATTCTTCCCTGGTTCCTGCAGACTGGCCACTTTTAGAAGTTTCTGCATCTCACTCATGTTTTTTTAAGCATTTCACAGATTTCAGTTTGTTTTTCCGTAAGTCTGCTTTACTTGTGAAAGGAGTGTGTTTGAAATGGTGCCTGGGTGTGAGCTTGTGCGGCGTGTCGGGTTTGGCAGCTCCTGCAGCTTGTGCATCCCAGGCTCGGGATGCCCCAGTCTGCCGTAGGAGTTTATTTACACTTTCATTTTCCAGTCTTGTCCGTGCTTACTTTGTGTTTGATTTTTGCCTCACAGGTGAACCAGGCTCTTTAGTGTTGCCAGAACCTTGTTCTAATCTCCAGCTGTTTGCACAGGTACGAACCTCAGAGTGACATTCCTGGGGATGTGGAGACAGAGCAGGACCGGGTTTTCTTCATTAAGGCCGTGGCTCAGTTCATGGTGAGTCTGCCCAGGAGCTGTGCTTGGGCTGAAATCCTGAAAATCTGAAATCCTGGTTCCATGGCAGCTTTAGAGTTCTCTCCCTTAACCCCACAGACTTTCCCTGCAAGGGGTGGCTGAGTTTATGTTGCATTCTGGTGCTGCTTTATCCCTGGCAGTGTCCAAGGTCAGGCTGGACAGGACTTGGAGCACCCTGGGGTCGTGGCAGGTGCCCCTGCCCATGGCAGGGAGTGGAACTGGATGAGCTTTAAGTTCCCTTCCAACCCAAACCATTCCATGATTCTGTGATCCTGTGTCTTGTGCTGCTGGAAATTAGAAGGGGCCAAGGCATGCTGTTACTGACATAGTGTACTTCTCTCTGCAGAACTAGGATCTAAATACAGTATTGGGATCTAAACCAATATTCATCCTTATCTCACCTTTTTTATGAAAGGTAACAGTGGAAGACACAGCTGTAGATGGGAAATGTTTTTAAACCATTTAAATGGAAGACACAGCTGTAGATGGGAAATGTTTTTAAACCATTTAAATTGTTTTAGGAGAGATCCCACCATGGTTATTGCTAACTTTGGATGCCTGATTCTTTCCCGTGCTTGTATAATCATAATTTCTGATGTTTTCATTATGATATAGAGTCATACATTGGTTGTATGAGATTTCCCATAGATCAGTATGTATTCTTTATGTGATCTTTTCTCAGATCAGCTTTTTTTAAGCATGAGCATATTTGAATTGGGCCATCAAATTTTTTTGGTCTTTTGGAATAAAATAACATTGCCCTTCCTAAAATTCATGTTATTTGGGAGCAGTGTGAGCCTTTGATGTTATCACACCCTTAGATTAACACTCTCCATTATGTCAAAAGAACTTTCTGGGGCTGCAGGTGGGTCTGGAAGCAATGGAAATTTTTATGCTAATACCAAAGATGAATTACAATACTTTTAAAAAAATCTTAAAATGTATTAAAATGTCATTTTTTCAATATTTCCCTTGTCATTTGTGAATAGTGTACACCATAAATTCTCAATTTTGCCACATTCAGAGCAGGGTACATTCCTGTAAATATTAGAATGTACTTTTGAGCCCTGGAGCATCATGAGATGGAGTGACCAGCTCTGTTTTGTTGGGAAGGGTTTCCCCCTCCAAGCACAAGTTTGGAAGCAGAAATAATGTAATGCTTTTCAATAGGTGATTGATGTCAGAAATCCCAGGGGTTTTGGAAAATTACATAATATGATTCAGAAAATGAAATTAATGGAAATTACTTTAATCATCCTGTACTTAGTCTCAGTTAATACTACAAGTTAATGTGGGGATTATTGCAGGTTTTCAGCATTTTCAGGATGAGAGAAGCTTGTAGACATTTCCTTAATAATTCACTGTCCATGCAATCCACAATTATCTTCCCCAGGAGTTAATGGCTTTATGCATCCGTGGGCAGATGGGAGCTGTGATGGAGACAGAATTGTCTCAGAAGAGAATGTCAGGACCAATCCATCATCAGGGAGTGTAACTGGAGCTTTGCTCTGCTTTACTGAACGAGGAGTGAGGAGGTGTTAATTTTCCACACAAATCACCTACTGCTCTGTGTTCCTGGCAGTTTGAGAACTTACCAAATGTCTCCTTCCCAGACCCAAAAGTTCTGAAGTGCCTGCAAGGTAGCCTTAGGTGGGTTTTTAATCAATTCCCCCCCTAGAGCTGCCCTGATCAGTGGGGCTCAATACCTGGCTCCTGCTTGAGCCCACTTGGATCCAAATTAGAACAAATTTGGAGTGCAACAAAAAGCCTCTAATGAGCTCATCTCATAGAAATTCATTCATGCAAACAAGCTCAGCAACCCAAGGGTACAAAACCCTTTGCAAGAGTCAAGCATCACAGACAAATTTTGCTTCATGGTATTAATAAAGCAGATTGTGAAGTTAAGCAAATTTCCTGGCTGTTGCTGCCATTCTTGTTGTATATTTATATTTTTTTTTGTTGCATTTTAACCAGCTGGCCTTCAAATTAAATAGCTGTGGTTTTTAATGGTTCTGTAAAATTAGAAATGTTACAAAATAAAACAACAAATCAAATAGGTGAATCTCTCAAACATGAAGTGATGGAAGTGACTTTCCAAACATGAAGTTCTCTTCTTGACTCCACAGTGCCATTGCACCAGTCTGAAAAATAAAATATACTCATCTTTACTTCATCTCAGTATTTTTTCTCTTTTTAAGTAACCTTCAAATGAAAAACCTTTTTTTTCCCCTCTTACCAGACATCGATTTTACTCTCTTGAGGGTGAATGGAGCTGAAATTGGAACTCCTGTCTCTAACAACATCCTTTATAAATTAAAGGTGCATCATTCCCCTTCGGATAGGAGATGTTTAACAGAGTCTATCAATTTAATGACCATTTCTCCTAAAATGGAATACTTGTTGTTTCTGCAATTAATTTTTTTTTAGATTGCATCTGCTGCAAGGGAAGGGAGGTGAACATACCTAGCTTTTCACTTGGTGTCTTGGCTCATTTGAGGTCATTCTGAGACCAGCATTTCAAAAGCAATTAGGGATTTTTTTGTACTGTGAGTCTCGTGTTCCCCTGGCTCAGGGTGCACAACATCAGGAGCTTGTTCTAGAAGTTTGGGCTTCAATTTTCAGGAATCACAGAAGATCCTGAGTTGGGACCTTGAGCTCTGGCAGCCTTGGGGCTGTGCCCATTCCCTGGGGAGCCTGTTCAGTGCCCCACCACCCTCTGGGGGAAGAGCCTTTTCCTGAGATCCAGCCTGACCCTCTCCTAACACAGCTCCAGCCATTCCCTGGGTTCTGTCTCTGCAGACAGATACAAGGAGTCATTTTGCTCTGCTGCGTTGAGATTTTGGGATGAGAGAGGAAAGAGGAAAATGTTTATTGGAAATTAAAATCTGATTTTAAAGTCACAAAGTCTTGACAAAATATACCTGAATAAACATGGGCCGACATGCATTTGCTTTGTTTCTTTGGAAAAGCTGGAGCCACATCCATGGTTTGAAGTGCGGTGCTTTCCCTCTTCAGTTTCACGGGATTTTTTTCCTTCAGTTCGTTATTCAGTGAAGCTCAATGCAGAGCTTAGAACTGTATTGTACCAAATATTGTAATACTTGAGTCTCTTCCCCCAGCTTGAAGATCCTGCTCTGTCAGAGCCTGAGGGAATGTGAATTCCTTCCAGGAACGCTGTGAAACCAAAGCTGGGTAATGCCAGCAGCCACCCATGGATCGGCTCTATCTGCTACAGCGTTCCCAAAGGAGAAACCTTTCAGCAGAAGTTTCATCTTAAAAATATACTGAAAAGAAGATGTTAAGTCACTTTTGTGCTTCGTGTGTCATTTTTAAGCTTAATTTTTGGATCCATAGCTGGTGATCAATATTTTTTTTTTTTTGCCTCCTTGTTTAGTTATGCCCCCACAAAGACTCCCTCAAAGTTCAATCTGAAATTTGTTCTTGGCTCCTTGTGGCTATTCAGTTATAGTATAAACTTAGCAGGAATTTCAAGAAGAACATTTGTTTCCTTTCTGTGACAGATAGCAATTTCCCCCCCTTTATTATTTTGAAGCACAAAAATATAATATTAGATTTTTTAATATTTTTTTCGTTATTGTTCTGTCTGTACCTTTCAGAGATGGGAGGCAAGGGAATAAAATCACTAATATCATAGCAGGGGAAGATTTGAGAGAAACAATAAAACATTTAGAAGTTGCTGCTGGAAGAGAAGATAGTTAAATTAGGATAACTGATCTTATTCTTGCAACTCATTAAGGGTGAAATTTACCTCTCTGCAGCATCATCACAAGACCTGGGCAGCACTTACTTTCCACTTAAACTTAATTTGAATTTAAGTGGCTCATAGGGTTTTTGCTGATCTTTATTCAGGGAAGAAATAATGATAGTTTGAGGGGTTTTCTGCAGGTATTCTGACATGCAAAAAGTGCACAGCTTTCAGAAAAATTTCCTCTAGAAATACCAGTATTACGATGAGGCAAACTGGGTGTCCAAACAGGAGGAATTATTCTGTACAGCAGAGCCTGGTGCCCCCAAAAAGAGCTTGGAGTGCAGATAACTGAGGAATTTGTTCTTTGTGACTGCTGAATTCCTTCCTTCTCGCCCAAGGCTACCAAGGCTCACATCAAGCTGAACACAAAGAGGCTGTACCAGGCCGATGGCTACGCGGTGAAGGAGCTGCTCAAGGTCACCTCGGTGCTCTACGGGGCCATGAACACCCAGGGAGGGGAGCCTGCAGACCTCCCCGAGGAGGACAGCACCAAGTTCAAGTTTGATCTGGGCTCAAAAGTAAGCAAAACTGGCACTCTTGTGTTCACTTGGGAAAAACTCATCTCTTTTCTAGCTGAAATTTAAGTGGAGGATGTTCTGGCAAGGCAGTGGGCAGGGCTTTAAGTCAGACTTTAAGTAGGTGTGGTTCCTGTCACTCTGTGATTTGGATTTTTTTCTCTGAATTCTTGACCAGAAGCATGATACGATGCAACAGTGGCACAAAATTGGTTCTCTTTGTGTTGAAATGCTGTTAACACCATAGAAATATTGGAGGAGGCTGGAATAAAGATTATTTTCTACCTACTAAAGTTCTGCAACAGGAAGAGCTTGCAAAATACTGACTGAAAGTTGATTTTCAGCCCATTTGCATTGAAAGAAAGGGAGATCTTTCTCTGACCCCAGCAGACATCAAAGCTGTTCAAGCCCTTAAAATAAAAGGCACCTCTAGATATTTTAAAAACAGCTTCTCTAAGTATTAAAAAAAAAACAAACCAGCCAACAAAAAACAAATTAATAACCCAGCACTTTGCTAAATAAAGAGGAATTTCTGTTCCTGCTTCTGTGGAAGATGTCCCTGCCCATGGCAGGGGTGGGACTGGATGGGCTTTAGGGTCTCTTCCCACACAAACCATTCTATGATTTCCTGTTCCTATGATTCTTGAGAAAATGGCAGACCCACAAGTGTTTCTCCTCTGTGTAAGTCTGATGTGTCTCTCTGAAAAAAATAACAAAAAACACTTGGTAGATGCTCAAAAGTTCATTACTTACATTGTAGGCTGGTCCCATTCCTTTTGGTATATGAAGTTTTTACTTCTGCTTATTAAAAAGGTGATGTTTCCCGTTGTCCTGGGCAGCACATGAACCAACAGCTGGCTGAGCCACAGTTCTGAGACTTGTGGGTGTTTTTTCCTTGGCCTAAAGTATTTGGGGTTTCTCTCAGAACCCTGTACCTGATGGGCCTCACCTGGACTGTTTCAAAGCAAAGAGAGACTCTGTCCTCTCTGATTCTAGTGCACAACCTCTGGCAGAGTTTTGACTTCCAGTGCAATTTTGACATCAAAATGAGAAATACCATGGATATTGTTTGTGATGTTGGGAATTCTCCTGCTATTCAGTGCTGTTTGTGTGTTCCCAGATTGCTGACCTGAAGGCAGCTAGACAGCTTGCTTCTGAAATCACCTCCAAAGGAGCAGTCCTGTATGACTTACTTGGCAAAGAGGTGGAACTGAGGGTAAGGACACGCTGGAGAGCGTGGAAAAACTTGTGTTCACTGGGTGCCTCAAAGGAAAAAAGGGAAGAAAGTCTCAGTTCTTATTAATGTCTGCATCTGCCATGAATATTCTGTGAGTTTGAAGGAATGGGCCTGACACTTTGCATTTCCTTCCTACTCCTATTCATGGCTGGACTGCAGGCAGCCTGAGAGAACAGCCTGGCATTTCTCTTCAGCAAAAAACTGAAGCACTCCCTGTTTGGAATAAATGTGCGGGCTGTAGTGCTGGGGATGGATATTCTAACAGATAAATGATGAATGCTGTTAGTTTTCCAAGGGCAAGGCTCATTATTTCTGTGGCAGGAGCTGGAGGCTTTGCAGCCTGCAGGGTACATCTTCTTCAGCTTAGCTGGAGAAGTAAAGAAGGAAAATCAAAAGCTGTTGTATGAAGTCAGTGCACACTGCCAGGATGTGTTGCCATTGTTTTCTTCAGTGCCTTCACCTGCAATGCTGGAGGTTCTTCATTTTCTGAAAAGGGACTTTAAAGGAGGGAGACCCTGCATGGTGTTGGAAATGTTCAGGTGTCTGAGCTGTAGGGAGTGTGCCCTTACGAGCTGTAGACCCTGAGCCTCAACAGTTAATGCTCCCAGATCCTTGTTTGATGGAGTACAGGTGTTTCAGAGGGTGGCTGATACCCTGGGAAGTTCCTCCATGGAACACTGCCTTTCTTGCTGGATCCATACATCACTGTGGTGTGCAGGGTGTTAGTATTTCAAAAGAGAAGGAGCAGTGATAATCCAGTTTAACTCAAGATGCACCAGTGTCACTGAGCTGTTAATCAGTTACTTCTCCTCATGCACTCTGCCTAATTTCTTGGCTTTGAAGGAGTTTTCACACAGCTGCTGTGTGATGTGTTAATATTTGCTTTAGTGGAGCATTGGACCCTTTTGCTCTGAGTACAGCATCCCTGTAACTCTGCTAAAAGTCAAATATAGATCAATTCAGGCATTTTTAAAAGTACTCAAGCATTGGTTGGAATTGGGTGTTGTTTAGTCACTTGAAATCAAGGCTTTTAGGACACCAGGCTTAGAACTGGGCCCTGGAAAAGGGCCAGGCACAAGTGGAGTGTGCTGAAAGCATGAGCTGAAAAATGAAGAGCTGAGAAAGTGCTTCAGCGCAGCCACTTCTCAGTGGGGCCATTAAGAAGTCTGGAGTGGGAGCCTACTTAGAGGTGCCATTTCTAAAAGAAGTGGATTTCTTAGAGAGAGCAGTGAGCAAGTGTTCCTTGTGGCTGGGTACACACGATGGGGCCAACTCATCCTGTCCAGGTGCACAGGTTGTGTTTTGCAAAAAGGGTTGGCAGATGGAACTCTTTCGTCTTTAGGAAGTGCTGTCCTGGGGAAGGTGACCTCCTGTGCCATTAGCTCAGCAGGTGACAGTGACAGCACAGGGAGAGCCTACAGAGAGCTGGAGAAGATGCTTTTGAGCTCTGTTCCTTGTGATTTGGGGCTGGTTCCAAGGTTTTTCAGTGATTTGTTAAACCTGAAGGACCCATTTTTGGCTGGCGTGTTAAATGTCACGTGTGGTGCATGCGACAAACGAGACTTGAGCGTGTAGCAAAGCAAACAGGTTCCAGGTTAAAAGTCAGGAGGCTGCAGGAGCCAGTTTTGCAGTGGAATTTGTAATTTTTAATTATCAATTAAATTTAAATTACCCAACTCTGTCTTTCACTTGAAGTATGAAATTTGCCCATCACAGGAGAGGCTTAGAGCCAAATGCTGCTGGGTTTTTCCATCAGTGTTGGGTCTGGGGTTCTTGTCGGTGCTGAGGGCAGTCAGGAATTGCCCTTCCTCACCTGCCACATCCTCCCTGGATCCTTCACAGGGAGGTGCTCAGGAGATCTCAGGAATGGCATCCTGTGCCTGCCCTTCCCACCCCATTCCAGGTGGGGAAGAATTGCAGTTCATTCTGGCTTTGGGTGAGGAGTAGAGCTTTGCTGGTAGACACCAGATCAGTTGCCATTAAACCAAAATTATTTTATTGCTTTTTAATGTGCGGATTATTGATTTCCACTGGTTATTTTCTTCTGTCAGTGCCTGGCTAATTAATGCTCACACTAAGTGGCACTGCCAGAGGGTTTGTGCTGTTGCAGGGCAGGGGAGGAGTGTGGTTTAGTTTTTCATTCTGTTTTATCTCCTGAAACCTGTTGCATGTGCTAAAAATCTATCAACAGCTGTCATAGTGTTTAAAGGAATTTGAAAACACGAGAATTTTATGTTCCCTGAACCTCTTTTCTCTTTCTTTATCCAATCCATTCATTTCCAAATATTTAAATAAAAACTCTTCCTACCTAAGCTTCAACAGGCTGATGATAAATCTTATTTCCATCCTAAGTGAAGATAGTTGCATTTTCCAGGAACTATAAAGGAAATGCCAGCATTTGGCACTAATGGGTTGACTAGATCTGTTTTCACAGTCTGAGCAGCTTTTGGGAAAAGATCATTGGGGAAAAGTGAAGTAAAACTCATTATTTCCTTTGGAAATGTTGACTCTAATTTGCTTCACAACCTTTACCTTCTCTGTTGGAGTCTTTTTGTACATAATTTGTATAGAAACGGTGTAGAGAAACTTCATACATTAGATAAATTTCATTGCTCCAAGTCATGAAACACTTTTTTTAATAAATTACTTTCTGAATGAAAACAAATTTCAGCTAGAGAAGAATTTATGGGAATGGTTCTGTTAGATTTATTGGAGGTAGAAAGTGCTGTAAATGTATGTACATAGTTTTGGGGAAGAGTTGAGGTCTGATTTCTTGGAAGTGTGGTTCTGTGCCTTTTCTGAAGCCTTTGCAAATACCTTATTCCCTGACTGACTATACAGTTCTTCTGTATATTTAAACTGCTTCCCAAGTTAATCTGTAATGCTAAAAAAGAATCTTTAATTAACAACAGAGGAGGAGACAAAACCTACAGGGTGTGCTGAATTCAGACTATGGTGTTGTTATGTGGGAGAAAAAAACCCAAACTACCCCCAAAGCTGTAGTGTCAGATGAAAATCCCAAATATAATTAGTGAGTTCCATGGAAGGTGTGTTGTTTCTAGCCCAGCTGTGGGTGAGCACAGTGCAGGTTTTTGGTGTTCTGTGGCAGTGCTGGAGACACAGAATTTTTATTTTAAAACACATTTAAGCATTACATTTGGAAGGTAATCTGCAGCTTCCAGTCTTGCTGGTCCAATCTTGGAGCACAGAAATTGCAGTTGGGATTTGTAGGGTTTGGTGGAGCTGATGAATGAGCTTGGTGCCACACAGTGAGATCCCTAAATGAAAAGCCAATTCCGTGCAAATTCCGTGCATGGAGAAATACATCTTCATCTTCATTGTTTCCTTTCCTGCCAGGGGCACTTTCTCTGCATTTTATTGCTATGTAACTTCAATTTTCAGACTATTTACAGTTGCCTTTGGAAGAGTAACCAGGCCTGTTGAGTTCTGGTTTTCTTTTTTTTGCATGGGGAAGGTGAGGTTGATTTGGATTTGAGATGGGGATGAGAGATTTTGTTTGGATTTCTTTCTCTGTCTTCCTACACGGCACTAAATGAATGGAAAAAAGAAGAAGTTGAAAATACCAGTCTGTGATTAAGGCTGTCAAACCTCAAGTCAACAAAAGTAGCAAGAGAATTAATGTCAGCACTCAGGCAAAATGCAGCACTGCTTCCCTATGCATCCCCTGTTCTGGGATCTACACAGCTGCCATTCTGTACATGGAAAAAGATGTTGGAAAAGCCAGTGGTGCTCTGTATCCTAAAAACATGGCAAGGGGGGGGGAAATGGCCAGTTTAACCTTTGGGGGAAGGGAGGAGTGATGAGCTGGTCCAAATCCTTCTTCAGCTCAAAATAAAGCAGTAATGAGACTTTCAAGGGCAGTTGTCCTCAGCTGAGGAGGTGTTCTCTTGAGTTATCTTGCAGTGGAAATCCAAAAGGAAAAATTCCTGGCTGTTTATAACTCTGAGTGCATCCCACTCTGCTTCTGCCTGAGGTCCTGGGCCACACTAGCAGGAGCCTGTCAGGAAACTACCCTGCTCAGACTTGCTGAATTACTTGACACGGGAAGATAATGGAGCAAAAAAAATTCCAGAAGAAAACTGCTCTCTACTGCTGACAGGCAGAAAGATGTCTGACCTTCTCAGGCTTGTTTTCATTTTATTTACCTCTTAATAAACTGGAAGCCCCGTAAAACTGAAGAAAAATGAAAATAGTATTTTCTTTTAGGGCTTTTAGCTTGTGCTGAAGATGGACAATTCAGTGGGTTTGTTTTCTAATGCTCCTCTTGGCACTTATCCCATCTGTGCCCTTGAACAAAGCGTTTATTCCCTGTATCCGCTCCTGTAAATAAAGGAATTGCTGAATTTGGTAGATTAAAGCTTTTAACAGCCACATGAAGCCTTTGCCACTCTGTGGAGGATAAATAGTGGAGTAAGTCCAGGGCACTGCTCCCTGTTAGTGTTATGGATGCCCACAGCACCAGCTTGTTCCCAAACTGATGGGAGTCACCGAGAATGTCGTTACCAGCTCAGCTGGGAAAGGCTGGAATTAAACTCTTCAGAGAGCCAAAGGCATTTAGACCCGGCTGCAGTGTTAGTTCAGTACAAAGCTTTGCCACTTGGGTCTCTTTATTCCCATCTTTTGGGTTAAAGAGCCCTTCCTCTCTTCCTTCTTCCCTTCCCACCGCTGCTGCTCGGAGGGAGAGGGAGATGTGATTTCAGAGGTGGCTGCATCACTCCCTGCTCTTTGGAACTTAACTGCAAAAAATCATTTTAGTGGGAATGCTGGAAACATTTTTCCGCCTGCCAAATGTTGCTTCTGGATACGAGGCACTGCCTGAGGGAGGCTGATAAATGAATTTCTCTCATTTCCTGGGCTTTGGTTACAGAACTGCCACACATAGAACTTCTAGTGGAAATTTGTAACTTGAAATTGCCACAGCTCTGGAGAGTTACTTGATTTCCTTCAGTTTTTTTGGACAATCCTGCTTCTAACCCAAGCCTAACCTGTCACTTTGTGGAAGAGGGCTTATTGCAAAATGGGAAGCCAAAATTAACCCTTGCACCTGTGATCCAGTGTTGAATCAATATTAGATTGCTTTAACCAGACCTGCACTTGTGTGTATGTATTTAAAGTCAGAAATGATTTTGTATGACGTTCCCCAGAGTATTTAGCTTGAAGAAATGGCATCAAGCTGTAAAGTAGTGGTTGGCACATTTCTCTGGCATTTTGGGACCGGCGATGTCCAGTGGAAGGTGTCTCTGCCCATGGCAGGGAGTTGGAATGAGGTGAGCTTTCAGGTCTCTTCCAGCCCTGCCCTTTTTTCCTTTGTAAACCAGCCAGCAATGCCCATGCAAGGCCATTTCTAGCTGATTGTATTCAGAATTTCACTCACAGGCTTAGCTTCTGCTCTGGAACAAGAAGTTCCTTGTCATCTTCCCACGGTCTGGAGGAGACATCCCAGGCCACCTCCTGGCCAAGAAGCTGTGAAGTGACCCCCTGTAGTCCTGAGGACTGATCCAAGCTTTACCAATGCAGTCTGTCCTCAAACCTTGCACCAAGTAAATGAGAGGTGAGGATTCTGAGGGTGTGGGAAGATCACAAGAGGCACATCCTGGGGTTTGTGAGCTGAGGGTGAGTCAGTGGCATCAGCTCCAGAGCCAGGAGATGGATGGACCTGGTGAGAAGGGAACAGAGCAGTGTAAATTCATCCCTGTCAGAAAGCTTTAAAGTTCCCTTTCCTGCCTCAGCAGAACCACATGCAGGTTACTTCTGATTCTTTTGGATCCATTGAAAAATTACATTTTCCAGTTGCTTCTCTCTCCCAGACCTCCTTGTGGCATGGGTTTTACATGCTGAGGTAGCTGAGGGTTTGGGGCACTGATTGAGGCTCTGCACTGCTGATTAGGGAAATGTCTTTGTGGACACCCTTTGGAGACTGCTGAGATGAGCATGAAACCAAGCAGCATAGTCTGGAAGCAGCAGAATTCTCAATTACCATGACTTTAATGTCTTGAGGGGGAAAATGGGCTGTTGGGAAGGGTCAGATTCCTTCAGAAGGATTAATGTGTGTCCCTCATGAGCCTTCCTGTTCCTGTACAGCAGTGCCAAATCATCCAGCCCCTGGCTTGGCCAAATGTGATCCCAGTGTGTGTGAGTGAACTCCCTGAGTAATAAACTCCTAAAGGAGAGCTTTGTGGCCTGCATGGACAGCTGGAATTGCCAAGGCCCTGTTTGCAAGGAGCAGGGGATGTGGGGCTGCCTGGATTGAGGCTGAAGAGGCAGTGAGGAGTGCCCAAACTCTGTGGGCATCAGGCTTAGAACTCCTGGAAAACAAAGATTTAACCTGTGGTCAAAAACTCAGAGAAAGAATCATGGAATGGTTGGGGTTGGAAGGACCTTAAAGATCACCCAGTTCCATCCCTACCATGGGCAGGGACACCTTCCACTATCCCAGGTTGCTCCAAGCCCCAGGCAGCCTGGCCTTGGCACTTCCAGGGATGGGGCAGCCACAGCAAGACCGGTATGTTAGGAAAAAGGCTTTAATTTCTGTTCCTTACCACACAAAAAGGTGTTTAGAAACCTCTGCTAGACCTTGAGCACATCAGAACATGTTATTCCACCACGTTTATCATCAGTGACTTGCATGCTGGTCATGCCTAATTACTTGCCTTGGTTCCTTCCTGCAGTTTGGAGGAGGAGTGCATCCATTTTTCCATACATCACGCACACTGGAAGCTGCTTTATCAGCTTTTGATCCATAAGAATGGAAATCCATTGCCACTTGAAAATGCTTCCCTGGGCTTATTTGCAGAATGGGTTTTGCAGTAGCGGCTCTTCCTTGTTAACTGGGAGTGAAGCTCTTGGGGAGAGATTCCCAGTAAAGGAAGTGGCGGGTGCATTTGCAAAGGGTCCTTCTTGAAAAGAGGTGTTAAAGATAAAACTTTCCTCACTGGGAGTGTTCATAGGGTCACAGGAAATGTCCCAGTGGCTGTTACCCAGGGAAGCTGTGACAGACATCCACAAAAAATACCAGTGGTTTTGGTAGATTCAACATACATTTATGTTTCCATTATATTTCAAATATATATTACTATTTTCCCATAATATTTAATATCTTTTCCACTTAGACTTGTTACTCCAGAGAGTCAAAGTTAGGTTAGGGGCACTGTTGTAACAGGGAAGTTACTCTGCCCATTCCACGGCAGAGTTTTAGGGATGAGCTGTGTGTACAGAGGATTCTCCTCTCCATCTCTTGGGTGTGAGGGGTTAATTGCCCTGACCTTCTCCTCTTCAAGTCTAACCCTGATTCCACAGTCTGAAAATAGAAATACCAGCCTTTCCACTGCTCTGCATTTCCCTGACAGGTTTTTCCAGGCAGGTGTGGCTGTAGGACTGAACCTTGTTGTAGGACACAACGTGGATTTCTGTGGGAGACTGTGGTGTGTACGTGAAACTTCAGAGCTGTTAGAGGGAAGAGAGAAGAAGGAAAGACATTAAACTTGCATAAATTATTCCACCTAAAAAGGCAGATCCTCAGAAGTTTCTCCAAACCCATCAGCTCCCTGCCCTGCCCTGCCCCAGTGCAGGGCCCTGTGCATGTTCTGGGGTGTTTCACCAGGCTGCTGGAGGGCAGTTGTTGAGGGAATTGTTTATGATTACAGCCTGCAATCCTTGCTGTTCCCTTGACCTCTTTGCAAGTGGAAAGGACAATAATTCCCCTTGCTCTGCTGTTTTGTTTGAAGTGTGTTGGCTCTGTGGCACAGGCCCCCTGTGCCCAGTGCAGCTGGCAGGGCAGTGTCTGCACCAGGCTGGTCCTGGCAAAGGCCTCAC